>APFE031466311.1:133792-170482 GCA_000404065.3 Pinus taeda | reverse complement strand
AATATCCAACATGATGTTCGCCTTTTGGAACCTGATTCATTAGAGAAGGCATTCAAGTTAGCAAGAAAAATGGAAAGCAAAATTATGGCAACCAGGAAGCATACCACTCACATCTATAAAGATGGAAGTGTTGTTGCTGCTATTCTTCCACAACCTATAAGGTTGACACCACTACAATTGGAAGAAAAAAGAGCAAAAGCGTTTTGTTACAGTTGTGATAGCAAATACACTAAAGGTCATAAGTGTGCTGAGAAGAAATTATTCTACATAGATTGTGAAGAGGAAGAAGAAAAGGAGCAAGAAAGGTCAAAAGAAGAGGATATAGTACAGGAACAAAGCCTAGATGAAGAACAAATGAATCTGACCATGTCTTGTAATGCATTGGTGGGAATTACCACTCCTCAAACCATCAAGATAGAAGGACAAATCAAGAAGAAAAAGGTAATAGTGTTAATTGATTCAGGAAGTACTCACAATTTCATTCATTGTAAGGTAGCAAAAGAATTGAATTGCTTCTTATATCCAGCACCCGAGTGTCAAGTGATGGTTGCAAATGGAGGAACAATAAATTGCTCTGGAAAGTGCCATAATATCAAGCTATCCATGGGAGAATATGTATTGACTAGCCCAATGCTTCCATTCCAATGGGGGGTGCTGATGTTGTACTAGGAGTCCAATGGCTACAATCCTTGGGTACAATAGCTTTTAACTTTCAAGAACTTTTCATGAAATTTTATGCAGAAGGAAAGGAAGTTGAATTAAGGGGTATTGCAGGGAAACCGGGAAAGCTAATAATTTCTAACGGTATGACAAAGCTTCTAAAAAAGGAACAACGACGTGTAATCGCAAAATTATGTTCGCTAGATGTTTCCACATCGAAATCATCTATTTCTCCAGATCTCCAAAAAGTCTTGGACAATCATTCCAAGGTATTTGAGACTCACAAAGGTCTCCCACCTATTCGTGATCATGATCATGTTATTCATTTGATTCCAAGAAGTGTTCCTCCAAACATTAGGCCGTACACATATCCCTATGCCCAAAAGAGTGAAATTGAACGTATGGTTGCAAAAATGCTTGATGCTGGTATAATTCAACTAATTCAAAGTTCTTTCTCTGCTCCAGTAGTATTGGTGCACAAGAAGGATGGATCATGGCGCATGTGTCCTGATTATAGGGAGCTCAACAAGCTCACTATTAAAGATAAGTTTCCCATTCCTGTCATTGATGAATTACTGGATGAATTGCATGGATCAATTTACTTCACCAAGTTGGATCTTCGTTCAGGATATCATCAAATCAGAATTAAGACTGAGGACATTCTGAAACAACATTTAGAACTCATGAGGGTCATTATGAATTTTTGGTCATGCCTTTTGGCCTTACCAATGCACCTTCTACATTTCAAGGTTTGATGAATTCCATTTTCAAACCCTTCTTAGAAAATTTGTGTTAGTATTTTGATGATATACTAATCTACAACAAATCTTGGAAGGATCATGTTGAACATGTTGACAGGGTGCTACAACTATTGGAGGAGAAACCAATATATATGCAAAAAAGATCAAATGTTTCTTTGGAGTACAAGAGGTGGAATATCTGGGTCATATTGTATCTCATGAAGGAGTTAAGGTAGACCCTAGCAAAATTAAATCCATTAAGGAATGGAGAATCCCCACATCCATAAAGCATCTGCGAGGATTTCTCAGGTTGACAGGGTATTATCGCAAGTTTTGTTAAGAATTATGGAAGAATAGCAGCACCTCTAACAACATTATTGAAGAAAGATGCATTTTCATGGACTCGGGAAGCAACAAAGGCCTTTGAACATCTTAAAGAGGCAATGTGCCAAGCACCTATCTTAGCTACACTGGACTTCACAAAAACCTTTATTGTGGAATGTGATGCTTCAGGAAATGGAATTGGTGTTGTTTTAATGCAAGATGAAAGACCCATTGCTTTTGAAAGTCGTCCAATCAAGGGAAAGTTTTTACACAAAGCTATTTATGAGAAGGAAATATTGGCAATACTACATTAACTTAAGAAATGGCGACCCTACCTAATGGGAAGACACTTCAAGGTAAGAACGGATCATGATAGCCTTAAATACTTTTTAGAACAAAGATTATCCTCTGAAGAGCAACAAAAGTGGGTCACAAAGATGTTGGGTTATGACTTTGAAATCATCTACAAAAAAGGGAAGCAAAATGTGGTGGCAGATGCACTCTCAAGAAAGGATGAGGATGTGGAAGCATTGTTGTGTGCCATTTCTATTATGCAACCAGATTGGATAAATGAAGCAAGGGAGGAATGGAAGAATGATGAAGAAGTGTGGGCACTTATTCGAAAGTTACAACAAAATTCCAATACGTTGGGTACATTTAGCTGGAAAAATGATTCGTTATGGTACAAAGATCACTTATACCTCTGTAAGAATTCCCAACTCAAACAAAATATTCTTCTGGAATTGCACGCTTCTCCCTTAGGAGGGCACTCAAGATTTTAAAAACTTACCACAGGTTTAAGAAGGATTTTTTTTGGGATGGCCTTAAATCAGATATTCAAAAGTTTGTGGCGGAATATTTGGTTTGCCAACAAAATAAAGTTGAAACAATTAAGACACTGGGTCTATTACAACCTTTATCCATTCCAAGCCAATGTTGGGAGGAGGTTTCAATGGATTTTATCACAGGTTTACCCAAGTCTGAGGGAAAGAGTGTCGTCATGGTGGTAGTTGATAGAATTACCAAGTATGCACACTTTTGTGCAGTATCACATCCATTTAAAGTCAGTACAGTTTCTAGTGCATTTATGGAAACAATTCAAAAGCTACATGGAAACCCAAAGATTATTGTAAGTGACAAAGATCCCATTTTTACAGGAAATTTTTGGACAGAATTATTTTCTTGTCTTGGTACTTAGTTAGCTCATAGCTCATCTTATCATCCGCAATCTGATGGGCAAACGGAGATAGTAAACAAATGTTTGGAAGGATATATTTGTTGCTTTGTATCTGATAAACAAACACAATGGGTCAAATGGTTGCCTCTGGCTGAATGGTGGCATAACACTTCCTTCCATACTGCAACAAAAATGACCCATTTATGGCACTTTATGGATATCAGCCACCATCCATCATATCATATTTAAGAGAAAATTCTAAGGTTCAAGCAGTGGAACATCACATTGAGCATCAACAACGAGTTCTCCAACTCTTAAAGGATAACCTCGTGTTGGCGCATAATAGAATGAAACAACAGGCAGATCAACATCGCAGTGAAAGAAGTTTTGATGTAGGTGATTGGGTATTCCTATGGCTACAACCATATAAACAAATCTCCCTCAAGCAAGATAAGAAGGATAACAAATTGTCACCAAAGTATTATGGTTCGTACAAGGTGTTGCAAAAGATTGGTACTATGGCATACAAATTGGAGCTTCCTGTAGCTTCTAGAGTGCACCCAGTTTTCCATGTTTCATGTTTAAAGAAGGTTACAAGCGACAAGCTCCCAGCTCAAACAATATTGCCAGAACTTGACAATGAAGAAAAAAATATATTGGAACCAGAAGCACTCATAGAAACAAGAACTCGACAACTACGAAATCGATCCATTTCAGAGTATCTCATCAAGTGGAAGAACTTATCCGCTGAAGATTCCACATGGGAGGATGAGAATTTAATACAGAAGCATCCATAACTACTCAAGCGTTGAGGACAACACTTTTTTGAAGGAGAGGGGCATGTTAGGTCCCTATAATACTAGTGATGCCCCCATTAATATTGTAGTTGTATCCCTTATCAATATTGTTGTGCCCCTATTGTCCCCATATTGTTATTATTGTACCCCATAGAATCTCTCTATTTTTATTTTTGTGCCTTTATATTATTATTGTTAGGTCGGCTTGGTTATATTGTGACCACTTAGTCTCCTATATATAGAAAGGAGGTTTTGTCATTTGAATCATCCAAGAATTGTTCATTTGTGTAATGTAAAGGTTTCCCCCTCGAAGAGGCTGAATTCTAAGGCGTTCAACTATCTTTTGTATCCTTTTGTGAGCTGGTTTCATAACATATTAATTCTCAAATGCAATGCTTTTGTTGAGCCATATGCACGGAACTATAATACAGAAGATGGTCTCATTAATGGTGTTAATGGAATGTGCAAAAAATATATGAAAAATAGCAATAACATTGATGTGTTATGGATAGATTTCGTAAATCTAGATATTGGCAAACTTCAAAGAAACAAGTATCGTGAATTGTATGACAAAAACGTTTCATCTTATTGGACTCCAATATTGCATGTTTCAAAACCATTGACATGTAATAGCAAGTGATTTACAACTATAGTGCGCAAACAATTTCCAATATAACTAGCTTGTGCTAAAAAAATTCACCGATCATAGGGTTTAACGTTAAATGGACTTGCATTTGATCCAAGAGGCATATCCACAGATGGACTAGTTTACACAACATTGTCGCGTGCTAAAACGATGGAAACCATTGTATCTTCTTCAAAGACTAATGCAGAATAACTTCTTTGTAAATAAGAAAGTATTAGAAGAAACAAAACGCTTAAGAACTAAAGGATCATGGAAATCATAGTACATGGAGAAGTTGATAGCAAGTGCAAATACTTTAACGATTGCAAGGGACACATTTAAATTTTCCATCATTCAATACTGAATTTCATAAATTCAATTTCAACATATCAAATTATCTTCATGGAGTACTTACTTGCATACAAAAAAACATAGAAATTGTATCAACTAAAAACATTTGCAATAAAATAATCAAACTTGTTTTGTCAAAAGTATATTTCCAATATTGGATATGCATAATAAATGTATATGTTGCACCACTTGTACCTATTTCCGTAATCATTGAAGAAATAACAATAGAAAATGCACAATTCACACTTCGTGATTACATTTTTATACTTATTAGAGATTTAAATATTGACATTAATTCAAATAGAAAAAGAAGTAAGAAATTATTTGAGTATATGCGACACGAGCAGTTACAAGAAATAATGAGGAATTTTATTTCTGGGAATAAGACAATTATTGATCACATCTGGACAAATTTCTCTCTTCCACAATGTCATGTTCATATTTCACATTTGTACTGGAGTGAACATGATGCGGTTCATGCTTCGTTATACCTTGAGTGATTGTAAGACTGCAAAAGTTATATGTTTTTTGTTTTGAAGCAATAAAGTTCATAAACAATTATAAATGCAATACAACACACTTTTTTGTAAATTTTAGCTATTTGTATATAAGTTGTAACGATAGATTTGTATATTCATTGTCATGCGAAGTCCAAAATGAATAGGTAATTAATTTAATTGTTGCAAGGCAATAACAATTTTTGATTTGTTAATTTTATTATTATAGCTTAAGCTAATTAGTAATTGCACAATTGCAGAAGATAGCAAAAAATGCGCAAATGTTGTGCGAAAGTGTTGTTGTCTTTTTTGCATCTTCCCTTCTCCATACATGCTATTTTGCATATATTCTTCACATAATCCCATTTTGCGTGAGACTTTTCCCATATGTTCATGGACTTTTAAAAAAATGCAATTAATTGTTGAACCAACATTTATTTATGTTAGTATATAAGATAGCTAAGCAATTTGCAATAATTGGTCAAACTGCATGCGTCTCTGAGATTTTCCAAATTTGTGTGTCAAGTTATTCGTAATTCAAAGAAAATAATGACGAGGTAGTAGGCACTAGCTATGCGACCTTGTTGTTTTGTCATAGGCATAACTTGGCATGCTTTTTTGCAGCGAGAATTATTGTCAACAATCTGTGAGCAAGCTACCATTATTGTAAACAATTTATAGTCACACAGAAACGAGATGCGCAATAAATGGATGAGATGGATTTGTAACTTCGAGGTATATTTTCACTCGTTTCCATAAATTTTAGCTTTGGTATCTTCAATAATTGTTTATTGACAAATGTTATGTGTAATAGATTTCACAGTTGCAATAGTCAGAGCTGATTTTGCATTTGTAAAAGTAAGATCTAGTGAATATATACATAATCGAAAAACAAAATTGTGCAACTCAGCGGTGTTGACAACATTATTGATTCATAAAGTGTTTTTAGCTATGAAACGAATATGGTTAGTAGACAAAGTAGGGAATATATTTGCACCAATATCGTTAATTTACTTGGTGTTGTCGATGATAACTTCCACTGGTCAATTTCATATGAGCGCTATGTTAATCTACCAACGGACGAGAAGAAAAGTAAGAAGATTTGGACTAGTGGATTAACGAATGTTGCATGTGTGCCATAAGTTTTTGATTTCAGGGAAATTGCTCATTTGTGCAAAAAAAAAATTGATTCAGAAACAAGAACAATTATGCTACGAATGAAGAGGATTCCTTTGAATGCAAAGACATTTAGACGAATATTCAAGTTACTGGTCGCTTGGCATTGTCTGAAGCAAATATTTTTGCAATCTCAGAAATAGCTAAGGCTAATGTTATTATTGATTTTTATCTTTATGTTCTAGAAATCTCTTTGTTTAAATAACCTTTTAGGGACTTTTGTTGGCTTTGTGCATGTGTCACATGCCAAGAAACTACAACAAGTGTTCCAAAATGCATTCTCTATATGCTTTATCACACATACAAAAAGGATTGTGTATTCTACTAGGATAATATAATTTCTAATGAATTAGGTTCTTTGTTAACCAATTTATCCAAGACCAATAGGTTCTTCATGACAACATATCTCATAATAGCTTTGGTTTCTAGTGATGGATTTAGCAATTTTCCATGTAATCCTAAATTCAATGTGAATCAAGAACTAATGAAATTTTGGTATCCCATACTGTGGAAGAATAATTCTTCTTTAAACTTTTGTCTAATTCAAGATGTTTTTGTAAGGCAAGTCAGTTACATAATAATTGGACAAGACCTTCATCGTATATTTGGACAAACACAAGTTTCCTTATGGGGCAAAGATATCCATCAATAAAGAGAAAGTAATATGTTAATTTGAATATATGGATTTGAAGATAAGCCATTTCTATTGCCTAAATTTGTTATAGATGGGTATTTTGTTGCTAAAGTCTATAGGAAATACCTTGACTAGCTAGATATATTTCAAAGAAAAAAGAAAAACAAGCCATTCCTTTGTCGTTTTATTGTTGGAGAGATCACAATGAAAATTGTGGCTCATGTTACAGAGCTCGTAGAGACTTTGAATCATTTTACCTTAAGATAAGTTGAAAAAATTAAAGCCTTTGATGAGGAGGGTCTATTTTGTGCACACTTGGAAACAATTGGATACATAAATTTGTTTCCAAAAACTAGAGAGTTGAGCGAACAATGTCAAAATGCAATGAAAAAAAACAGCGACTAATCATAGATGTTGGAGATATCATGGAAGAATGAAGTATCAGTATTTTTGAAGGTCAATTTGTATGTTGCATAAACGATACTCATGGAAATCAAGGGCTAACCATAGATGTTGAAGAAATTATCAACAAACCAGGTATCGATACTTCTGTAGAGCAATTTGTATATTGGATAAACAATGTTGATGTCATCATCAAGTGAAAATAGGACAAAATATATTGCAAATAGGGAACCGATTCATGACAAGCTATCAGATAACAAGAAGCACAAGGAGCTTGATCAAAGTTGTATTTCAGAAGAAGTGTGTGTTGGTAAATTAGCCAATTCCAGAAGTCTTATGAAAATAGTAAGTGTCAAAGAGTTATAAACATATAAGTTGACAAAATTATGCTACTTTATTAGATTAGTGTTTGTTTTGCAGAACAACGGGAAACAATAGCACAAATTTCTGAGGAATCTATTATTTTTTTATGATGGTTTTGTCACATTGCAAAATTCAAAGTATGGAGGCAACAGTAAACAAATGAAGATTGAGAAGGTAAATATTCATAGCAATAACATCTTAGACCAAACCAAAATGCATGTTGATTTGTTTAGAGTTGAGACCACATCAGTCATGGAGTTGCATCAAGTTACTAGTAAGTGTTTGCAAACTCTCTTAGTCAACAGGAAGCAGAAAACTTGAACATAAAAACAAGATTAAAGGACCTAGAAGATGCTTTAAATCTAGGTCCTTTGTTGATGACACATCATATAGATTTGCTAAATCTATAAATTTCCTTAATGCAATTGTTAGTATCTGTCAGTCCTGCCAGTCACCAGTGATCAAATGTATTCTTTCAAAGTTTTGATAGAGTCCTAAGTCAAATTTTTATAGTTTCAATAGGTTTTCAAATAAAAATTTGGTCACTAGTTAGTATGTCTAGGTATGTTACTACTCGCTACGTTTCATGGTCAAGTTGTTATTTTGGTCGTGTCATCACTCATTGTGATAAGTCATCAGTAAAATCTCTTGAACACTATCTCAGTCTCATCTAATGGTCAGTTATGTTTCAAGGTCCAAAAAATCAGTTTCATACTCCATTAGATGTCATCAATAGGTAAAGTCATCAAAAAGGTCAAAAATAGTCATGACATCACTTATGGTCAATCATTATTGGAGTAGTAATTAGGGGAAATTAATGTTCAAGGAGATTCCAGCTTGTTTCAACATCCTCATTCATACTCCATATACCTCCCTCAACCTTCCCTCATAAATCCTCTCATTCCATCTAAAACCTATTTTTCCTTGAAAAGATCCTTAAATCCTAAGAAAAAACCCATTTTTCCTTGGAAAAACCCATATTTAATCTTCAAATTCCCAAACTCTAGCTAAAGTCCATACTTTCGTGATAGTCCAACTCTAGTCGTTGTTCCATTTTCCTTTGAAATGTTTCAAAACATTAATAAGTAATGTTAGAGTCCCTTTTAAGGGCGGAGACCTACATTGTATATCGCTCTCAGCTCATATCACATGAAAAATAAAACATCGCATGTCTTCCCTCCTCGATCGCGATCTTATTTCCATCCGACGACTCTAAGGCCTTCCCCCCGCCCCTCGCGCACTATGTTTCTCCTTATCAACCGGGGGGACATCCGAAAAATTGGTTTCCCCGTCACTATGTGTCCTCCCCTTATCATTTTGTACCCACCTTCTAATACCATAAACTGCTCTTACCCCCCTTCGAAAGCGTTTTTACCGCTCGCCTCTGTCACCCTCCTCTCTCGCTGATTGCGATGAGACCCCACCCGTCTTTTGCGATATATCAATTAACAATCGCAAAATCTTAAGTTCCCCTTCCGCTAAAACCCCTTCCCACTCCCCGGTGGCAATGTGTGATTTCCTCTAGACGTGATATGTTATGTATTGCAGTTTTTAAAATTTTAAGTCCTCCTTTTTTGCAAAACAGGAAAAATTATCGTAAAGGCCCGTTCCAGATGTGATTGTGATACGACACAGGCCCGTCCCAGATGTGATTGTGATATGACACAGGCCCGTCCTGGATGCGATTTTGATAAGAATAAATGAACCAACTTTGATCGGCCCGGATCTAACAGCTCAGATCGACGATTCATAATTCTTCCTGATGGTCAAAATCAATTCATTGTTTCACGCTCCCAGCCACGATTTCTTGTTGTTTTTCATGTAATTTACCATATTTTCACAATTGAATGACCACGGCCTCTGCTTAGAGGACATCGAGGACAGTTTATACGCATATCCATTCTGCCTCCACTCAAACAGAATGCAGTGAAAAGTGGGACAACAAAACAATCTTCCAGCGGGACAAACAACATTACTCATTTAAAGGCCTAGAAAAAACACCAAAGCTCAACCAAATTATATTTTCAGAAATTTTGATCTACTTTTATGATTTTTTGTAACAAATCTTGAATTATGTTTCAAGATATTCTTTTGTAAATAATTGTATAAATACTTCAGATTTTGAATTGTTGTAGGTTGGATGTTTGTGAATCATAGTTTGGAGCTAGTGTACATTTTGCAGTAATATAACATGCAGTTGCAATTATTATCTTTGGATTCTTGTGGTATGTTTCTATGACAACGTTTTCTCTGATATTTCTTTACCTACCATCTCTATGCTTTTCTTGTGATCTTCTCATGAGATTTAAACAGAACATATAGGTTATATGCTATGTTTTGTTGAGATTTTTGTGCTAGTGTTCTTTCTTCTTAATGAATGAATTCATGGTTACATGCTCATTCTGATCTTCTATGTTTTCATCCCTACACCACCCAGACAACCAATTTTTGTCACTAATCATGCCTACCTTGCCCCATTATATCTCTACAAATGATCATTAGAAACCTTAGTCTAGTTCCTAGATCTATGAGATTCATCCAGAAAACCATAAAATAATACACCATTGAGCTTAATATCTAGCCTAACATCTGAATTCCCTCTCTAGTCACTTCATTGGCCATGAGATTCTTGAGAGAGACCTCTATGATTTGGTAGGGCTAGCTGCCAAGTCTAAATATTGGTTTGAGGTTACCTCCTTGGCTTCCTTTCTTAGCCTTGGGACATTGAGGAGTGCTAATAACAATGAAAACATATATTAATAGAAATATATGCCAATGATTTCAAATCATTGAAGATGCATAGCAAGCAACTTCTGATCTAGAGCATTTGAGACAATGAACTAAGTCATTTGTCGAGTGCATTCAATGTGATCTCGAACGAGACAAGTATTTCGTGAACAATGACTTATTTGCTTTCAGCTAAAGACTTGATTTACTTTTTGATCCAGAGAAAAAAGGCAGGAACTGCCAAATGTTAATAGAATGAAGCAACTCAAAGGTGTATGGTCTCAGAGAATCATAAGAAAGAAGAACATTATTTTTTAATATTGAAACATAGAGAATCAAAGAGCAAATGCATATGTCAAAGTCATACAAATATTGCAGAATCTGAATGGTCCACGTTTCACATGTGACTCTAGATTGATTTCAATACAAACATTAATAATTGAATTGGATAAGTTGAAACAATCAAAGGCAATAGAATTTGATGATATAGTTTATTTTAGTACACATGAAAGTAGGGAACGACTAATTAGCTTTTTTAATGTTAATGAACAGAACTTTGCATTAGCTGCGGAATTGCAAGGAGAAGACAAAGAAATTGAGAAGATATCAGTGATAGTGTCAAACTACAAATTATAGTTGCTCCTATGAAAGATTGCATACATGCAAAGTTAAACTGAGTCAATCTTTGGATGTAGTTTTCTACTCTTTATTGCAGATGGCATTTTCATAAAATGGCTCACGGGATTCCAATTCATTTAATTTTGCGGCTACGTATAGAGGTTTTGATAAATTATTTATAAATCGAATATTATTTTTGTACCTAAAATTCCCGACATGGTTTACATTTGCACATGTTTTTATTTTTTTCTTTAAAAAAAAAAAAAAAAAAAAAAAAAAAAACAAAACAAAAACAAAATAGATAGCTTTGTTTTGAAGTTACATTATCATTTATCATATGTATTTAATTGATTGCAGAACAATTGTTTCTGTTTTTTCGAAATGCCAGACTGCAAAGTTAAAGAGGCAAAAAAATCAAAATGGCAGACATGAATATGCTACTGAACTAGGATATCATAAAAAGTGTCACTATCAATAGAATAACTATTATGAGTAGCCATATAGTATTATTGTTATTCCAATTTTATACCTTATTGTTAAAAAATCATTGCTTTGTGAAAATTCTAACACTGTTTACAAATTTTGTGAATAATTCGAACATGATTTCTCTTTTGTTGATTGAAATGAAAAATCAATATTCAATAATTGTTTTCGATTGTTGGAAATTTGTTTTGGATTTGGTGTTTATTTTAATCATAGATATGGTAATTACAATTTGAACCGAGATATAACTTTTTTTATATGAATGATGTCTTTTATTTTGTTATGACACATATAACAAAGTCCAATTTTAGTTTAAATATTGTCACATAGCTTTGACCAATCTTTGCAAGTTGTTATGTTCTCTTATTTGTAGACTATACAAAATGAACATTAACGAATTGTTTTCACAAACAATAGGAATTTATATCTAGCATCTGAAATCATTTCATACTTTGTATAATGAAATCTCCGCTTTCAACCTCTCGCTCCCTCCTCTCGCCATCATTTTTGCAAAGAACTTGCAACCGCGTTAATCCTGTCATAATTAACCAGACTATATATGAAATGACATTTAACTACTATTGATTTTAATGGTATGAATGATAGTTAACTACTATTGATTTCAATGTATTCATTAAGCAGTGGTCGATCAATCTTGCAATTTTGCTAGTACTGATTTGCTTGATCTTTGATCAGAAAATACTATTATAAAAATGTTTACTTTAAATCATATCCATTTTACTTAAATTTCAATTCAAAATAGTCTAATTAAACTAACTTAGTTTTTTAGATAAATAATAATAATCTCATTTTGTATTGTTGCATATCTTAATAAAATATTTCCATTGTTATCATCTCACTGAGTCAATTTCTATGGTATCTCTGGCATATTTCACAAATTTGAAATTTTCTGCAGGTCAAGCATACTACAGTCTCCTCTTAAATTAGATATTAGGATACCCTCACCACATCCCCAAAACCCACAAATGGTTACCATTTTTCTATGGAAATGACTTTGATGATCTAAAGAAACATTTAAGAGACTTTTAAATAACTTGCTCTTCCCATCTATATAGGGAAACTGAGAATGATGTGATCATGGAGCTTTTCACTTTTTCCTTAGAAGGTTATGCCAAGGAATGGTTTCAAACCCTTACTGAAAAATGTATACATTCATGGAATGGAATTTTTCAAATGCCTTCTCATTTAGATGGATTGAAGAAAGGAACATCATGGACCTATATAAATATTTTCTCCTGATCAAGAAAAATGGACTTGAAACTATTATGGAATACACTCAAAGGTTTAATTATTTAATATCTATAATACCTAAAAAATTAAAATCTATTGTTGAGTTGGTTCTCTCATCGTACCTTGAGACATTTGAAGGGAAAATAATGTACTGCATTAGGAATAAAGATCCTACAAAAAATTTACAAGCCGAAGATGATGTTATCTAGGTGTGTGACCTCATGAAGATAGAACATAATGAACCAGATATAGCTTGTGTTTCCCCAATATATTTCACCAAAAATGTTAAAATCATATGTGGGGAATGGATGCCTGTTTTGATGAAAAACTACAAAGCCATTTTTCTCAAGTAAACAAGATAGAATAATATCAGCACATTGAGTGGCCACTTCCCCAAGAGAACCATGAAAAACCATATGTGGACGAGACTAACACTCCTATTGTTTTATACACACAAAAATTTGATGGTGGACGTCCCCCATTTTTCATAACCCTTGAAATCAATGGTTTCTTGCTTCATAATTGTGTGATTGACTTAGGGTCATCCACATACATAATTCCTTTGAACATCATGAAAAAATTAGGGCTATCAACTATAAGGCCATATAGAAATGTGTGAAATATTCGAGTGTGAGGGATCATTAAGGATTTCTCTGTATTTGTGCATGGGCATCCTGAAAAGAAGATATCCATGAATGTGATTCTAATTGATATTATGGATTCCTGGTAGATGTTGTTGTCTAGGGAGTGGGATACCACATTGGGAGGAACCATTCAAATGGATATGTCACACACAAATGTTCCCATGGTTGAACATTCGTATACATTAATTTTTAGGTATCCTTCAACCCAACCTTTGGTTGAAAAACAAAGCATTATTTGATCAATACCAAGAGAAATATTGTGGATGTGGCTATTGGTGAATATCTTAAAAATTTTCTTCCCCTGAGAAAGAAGTGGATAGAGTATGGATCATGTACTTTGATGGGGCATGTTCCAAGTCCAACTCAAGGACAATAATTGTCTTAGTATCACCCTCTAAGAAGCATAACTTGTTCTCATATCAATTTGGTTTCCATTGCACAAATAATATAACTGAATATGAGGCTCTTACCTTAGGGTTAGAATTGTCTCTTATCAAGGGATTAAATCACGTAAAAGTAATACGGGATTCAGACTCATTGTCTCTCAAATTAAGGGAACATTTAATCTAAAAAATCACAAGCGTAAGAAATGAAAGGATCTAGTGACTCATACCATGGAATGCTTCAAAACATTTGGCATTGATGTCCTTTGGAATTGATGTTGTCTCAAGAGAAAAGAATGTTATAGCCAACTCCTTGGTTGTGTCGGCTATGACTTTACAATCACTTGATGAGACCACTACTAGGTAGGGGAAATTTAAAATGGAAATAGTATTTAGACAAGCCACACCTGAAAACTAGAACTACTGGAAATTGTTTGAGGATGATTCTCACATTATAGATTTCCTTCAAAACAATTCAAACAAGGTGGAGAGAATGAACATGGAAAAGTAGACATGAAGAAGGAAATATTTATGGAAAATCATTTTACCAAGATGATAAGTGACAGGTAGACAAGAAGAGTGATAGATCCCATGACATTATTGAGATCAATGTAGGAACTGACTCTAATCCCCAACTGATTAAGATAAGAAAATAAATATCAAAAAATTAAATATTTGAGTTATAAAAACTTCTTAGAGAGTTTAAAGATGTATTTGCCTAGTTGTGGCAAGAGTTAAAATCCTATAGCAAATATGTCATCCAAGATACTATCCCTTTAAGGCACGGGGCCAAACCTATAAGGAAAAACCTAAGAAACATAAATCCTAAACTTTCCCCCTTGGTCAAACAAGAACATCAAAAGATGTTGGATGCTAATATCATTGCCCCTATAGGACACTCCTCATAGATATCAAACTTTATCATCACTAGGAAAAGGAATGTTAACATTAGAATTTGTGTAGATATCAGGTCTTTGAATCAAGCAAGTCTTAAGGGCCACTATCATTTGCCTAACATGGAAAACCTCCTGTAATGAATCACATGATCCAAAATAATTTCCATTTTAGATGGGTTTCTAGACACAAAAAAGTGTCAGTGAAAGAAGAATATCAATTAAAAACTACATTCACTACCACATGCGGAACATATGAATATTTAATAATTCCATTTGGTTTATTGAAAGTTGGAGCAACTTTCCAAAAATTCATGGATTTTTCTTTCAAATATATCATTGGCAAATAATGGAAATATATCAAGATGATTTGAATGTCGCCCCTAAGGAAAGGATAGACCATTGTCGACATCTTAGGAAGGTTTTTGAGAGATGTACAAAATATGGAATTCCTTTGAATCCTGAGTAGTCGATCTGTGTTGTTGACCAAGGAAAGTTATTAGAGAATGTTGTCTCAAAAGAATAAATTAGAATTGACCCTAAAAGGAAAGAATCCATTAGAGCTATAGTGCCTCCTAAAGATAAAAGGGATTTGAGATCTTTCTTTGGTAGTTAAGATCAATTTTATTAGAAGATTTGTTCCAAATTTTGTTGAAATAGTCAAATTAATGAATGATCTCTTAAAAAATATACCTCATTTGTATGGGATAACAATAGGGGCAAATCTTTTGAACAAATCAAGAAAACAACTTCCCCTATCTTAATAAGCTTTGATTACTCAAAAGCCTTAATCTTTTACTCCTTCACATCTGAAGATAAAATAACAAGAATCCTTATACAAAAGGATGATCAAGGAAATGAGAAAGCCATTTCATTCAAGAGAAAATCCTTGTGGGATGATAAGGTCAGATATACTATTACAGAGAAACAAGCTTACACTCTAGTCAATTTCCTCAAGCATTTTAGGGTATATATTGGATACAACAGTTAGAAAATTGGAAAGGCATAAATATTCTCTTATGTTGATAATCACTTGTGATATTATTATGTTCTTATTAACTTCTTTATGTTCTTTATTTATCTTCTTTTCATCAAGAAATCATTAAAATGAAACATGAAGATAATGGAAACAAGATGTAGGCGCTTAACCTAAGCTAAAACCCCTTATAGGGGAAAACCTAATCAGAACTCTTCCTTCAGTAGATTGAGGATGAGATCAACTAAGACCATAGACAAGATACCTTCCTCCTCCACCAATTAAGCCTTATAATAAGATACAACAACCTGCAATAGTCTCTTCTTGTCCAATAGCTACAACCCAACATCAATCCAGAAATTTTGGCTCCAACTTCACCAAAATTTCAGCCTAGCTTCAAATTTTTGGCCTCCCAACTTTTGCAGATTTTTGGCCCCCTACAACATTCTAGAACTTCGCACATGTGGGATAGGAGAGAGAATTTTCGGTTTCTTCTATAATATAATGACCTCCTTCTTCTTTGTTAGATCTTTCCTTCTTGTCCCTTGAATTTCACACCTTTTCCTTTCCCGGAAGTTGGAAATCAAACATGATGAGTTTATGCATCAAATGAGGTTGAGTTGTTGCCTTTATATAAGTGATTTTCCCCTCAGTTAGGTCGACTTGTCCTTCTTTGAGGCTGACTTGGTGGAGGAGGCCTAATTGACCTATTTTACATTAAAATAAGTTTATTTCTTGACAAATAAACCCCAAAAAGGGTCTTTTACAATATGACATGGACAAGGACACAATACATAAACCTAAGAAGCCTTTAATGGAGGCTTTGACCTAAAAAAAATTGACCCAAGCATGAAACACACGCTTTAATAAGTCAATTTCTTTAACAATAATTTTGTATTTCTTTCTTTTGAAAAATATATTTCATTATGACTCAAACCTAATTATGAAGACCGACACTAGTTACATTATTAAACACTCCCTCTTAAATAGGGAGATATTCATAGTTACACATATATAGAGAGGTACATGGAAGATCTCAAAATGAACTACGAAGAGTTATAGCAAACTCAGTGTTTCGAACTAGATATCTGACAAGGGTATTCTATCCGGTTGGGACTAAGGGGACTCAAGCTTTAGCCAACTCTAGGTACCATCGGGCTTTTAAGATCTACCACCAACCCAGGGATCTAGGTTTGTATCCAAGGTCGAAGCTCCATGACCAACACCAACCTCCCTCTTCAGTATCTAGATATCAAATGCATAGGCTAACCAGATGTCCTCCAAATCATTTTGCCATAAGATGCTTCATCTCTCCCTATAACCAAATTAGATATATCCATTTGTCCAAGCATGCTTTCAAAGTGTTCAACCTTATTATGGAGAGATTTACCTATACAAATACAATCCCAATAAGTAATAAACTTTCAGATATACATATACAAGTAAAGAAAAACCTTTAGGATCCTTATTCATCTTGATGCCATTCATATCATCATCAAGTTATCCATATACATATTGTCAGAAGATTTTATTCTTTTATTTCTTCAGCGGCACCAAATACAACCTCATTACTTTGCAAATCCTTTCAATCTTCGGATTCCTTCTTTCTTCAAGGTATTTACTATGCCTTCCCTTTCAATTGGGGAGACGTACCCTTTTTATTCAGGCTCACTCTCAACTTGGGGAGATTAGCCATTTCCTTCTTTTATGACATTGGATAATCTTTCACTACTTTGTTCCTTCTTATGGTATAGAGGTCATATTGATCATCATCATTCATCGTGCTTATTATTGTCATACGAACAACTTCATCATCTTGAAGATTATGTACCTACAAAATCTTAATAGCAAGTACCACCAAATACAAACATACAGAAGCATGAATTTAACTATACAAAAATCTCGTTACTATAATGGAAGCATTTAAACTTTAGATATCAAACACCTAAACTTAGTTAGGTTTATAATCAACAAAAGTTGCATACTCAACTTTTGCTAGGGTTTTGTTACAAACCCTAGATTACATCATCAAGACTTGAAGAACCTCAATCAAGATATGAGTCTCATTATATCTAGGGTCTCAATATTACTTTATATATGACAAATTCTATATGATTTATTTCAAACCTTAGGTTCCATCTTCGAAACTGAAGGCCTTAGATATCAACAATTCAATCAAACAAAATTTCTACTATGCATCTAAGGTTTTAACAATATTCTTTAGACACTACTAAGGTTTGTTTCAATCCCTAGATTTTATCATCAAAACCAAATGAAAATAATATCATCATATCCTATAATATCAATCTCTACTAGGATTTTGTTACAAACCCTAGAATTCACAAACTAAAACATGATTATCAACAATTAGGTTATCATACTCGCATATAAATATCAAGGATTTAATTATCATGTATTAGCTTTTCATATCAATATATATACAAACTAGGTAAACCCGGGACACAAACATCAATATAACAATTTTCACTAGGCTAGGGTTTCATACACCTAAGGCTTTATTCCTAGAAACTTACTTACATGGTTTTGTTCACAAAACCTAAACCCTAAATATCTAGGGTTTCAATACATAAATTATACATTAATAGCAAACCCTAAAGAACTAGGGTTTCTATTATAACAATACTAAAACCAAAACATCAAAAGAATAGGATTTCTAAACTTTATCAACAACCCCTAATTAGATTAGGCTTTCATAATTGATATTGACACACCCTTAGCAACCAGAGGCCAGGGTTTTATAGTGAACCTTAAAGGTTAGGGTTACATAAGAATGATCAAATAATATCATGAGGGTAGATTCAATATAATGATTAATAACCCAAACAAGAATCTTTGTGATTCAAAACCTTAGACATAATGATGTCAATAATGTAACGCAAATTTCAAAAGACAATGAAAATACCTTTTACATGAAGATAAATTTACAACAAAGCTTATATTCTAATACATACCATGATTTGTTCCTTAACAAACCTTATACGACATTAATTCTTGAAGGAATTCTTTTGCAATAGAACTTATTCCATGCTTCAAGTCTATTCTTTGAACTTTCATCCATAACTTTTGTGTATTCTGCATTCTTTCCTAACCAAGGAAAATAAAAAGAAAAAGGATATTAGCATACAATATAAGAAAGTATTGATGTGAGGAGGAAACCAAACATGAAAAAAAATAATATATTTATCTTTTGGTAAAATGATGAAGGATCCTACTTAATCCAATCTTGTGGGATACCTACAACTTATTAAAATAATTCGAAAATGTTCTAATAGGACAGGTTAGATCAACAAACTCTATAAAGCAAAACATAAATGAAATCTATACAAGACTAAGAAGGATATGTAAGAAAATAATTAGTAGTATAAGTCCTTGACTTCTGACTCCTTTGTTTTTTTCTTCTTCAGTGGAGCTTCATCAACAATATTTGCTTGTTCCCTATCTCTCTTCTTATTCCTTGGATTCTCACGACATTGATTCTTATAATGACCCATCTTAGGACAGTTGTAACATTCAAAACTGGATAGGTCAACTTTTTTCTTTCGTACATTGAACTTATTGAAGGTTCCCATATTCTTCTGATGAGCATAATAGGCTTTCGAGGTGTTTTATTCTTCATATTCCTTCTTATTGTTTACTAACAATATTCTATATTCTTCTTCACTGCATGCATTCCACATTTGTTTGAATGTTGGAGTATCATTCCAATTGTTGATTCCTGATGCAAAAGTGCTCCAAGATTTTGGTGGTCCTAGAAGAGCAGTAATTACGAGCTCTTTTTATGTTACAACTTCATCTATTGCTTGGAGTTCATCCCTAATTCTAGACATCGTTATAAAGTAGGATGATACAGTATCATCTTTCGTCATCTTAATAGTTCTTATTTCATTCTTTAGGCTTGCTATTTGACCAACGTTCGTAATGGTGAGTAATTTAGAGAGAGCCTCATACATTTCTTGAACATAATTTATGTTGGATAGGTATGGAATTAAGTTGTCCTTAACTCCATCCACTATTAGGTTCATAGCCAAGATTTTGGTTTCTCTAAACTTTGCTTTGTTTGCTTCATTTCTTTCATCTGTAGGCTTCTTGATTTTTACATAACAAGATCTAAAACTTTTTTCTTTTTTGAGGATGAGATATGTCCTCTTTTTCCAAGCTCTTTAGCTAGAGGATCCTTCTAGCTTGTTTTCCCCCTTCATTGAGTTTGACATAGTTCCTATACATAGTAGGATTGATTCCTTATATGATCCTCTTTAATGACCTTCCTTTGATCCCTTTCCTTCAATAGATATCTAATCTGCCTTTTTCTTCCTTGTTCCCCTTAGCTCTGATACCATGTTAGAAAATAGGAAAGGTAGAAAGATTTCCTTATGTTGATAATTGCTTGTGATATTATTATGTTCTTATTAACCTCTTTATGTTATTTCTTTATCTTCTTCTCATCAAGAAATCATCAAAATAAAACATGAAGATCATGGACACCAGATGTAGGCACTCAACTAGGTCTAAAACCCCTTATCAGGGAAAACCAAGTCAAAACTTTTACTTTAGTAGATTCAGAATGAGATAAACCAAGACCTTAGACAGAAGACCTTCCTCCTCCACCAAGTCAGCCTTCCAATAAGATACAACAACCTTCAATAGTCTCTTATTGTCCAATAGCTACATCCCAGCATCAACCCACAAATTTCATCTCCAACTTAACCAGAATTTTGGACCCCCTACAACGCTCCATAAATTCGCACGTGTGGGGTAGGAGAGAGAAATTTTGGTCTTTTCTGCAATATAAGGACTTCCTTCTTCTTCACTAAATTTTTCCTTCTTGTCCCTTGAATTTCGTTCCTTTTTCTTGCCCATAAGTAGTTAATCAAACTTGATGAGTTGATGCATAAAATTAGGTCAAGTTGTTGCCTTTATATAAGTGATTCTGCCCCTCAGTTAGGCTGACTTATCCTTCTTTGAGGCCGACTTGGTGGAGGAGGCCTAATTTACCTATTTTACATTAAAATAAATTTCTTTCTTGACAAAGAAATCCCAAGAAGTGTTGTTTACAATATGACATGGACAAGGACACTTGACATAAGCCCTAAAAGCCATCAATGGATGCTTTGACCTAAAAATAATTGACCCAAGCATTAAACCCATGCTTTAATAAGTCATTTTTTAATAATAAGGTTTATTTTTCTTTCTTTTGACAAATACATTTCATTATGACTCAAATATAATTATGAAGACGACATTAGTTACATTCTTCAAGAACAACAAGATCTATCTTATGTCTCTACCTTGTTGTTAAGGATGTTTTGGCTCAACGTGATTGTATAAGATCCAGGGGAAAGTGGGTTTCAAAAATTCAAGAGTACGATTGAGACGTAAGGCCTAAGAAAATGATCAAAGGTTAAGATCTAGCTGAGATTCTAACTAAAGAAAATATTAGAGCTTTACAATTGGGTAAGCAGAATTTGTCATTCAAGAACCCAATAAAGGAACTCATTGCCTACATACTTTGATATTAAATATCATACTTAAAGAAGTTGTTAGGGTTTCTAAGAGAAGTTATTTAGTCTTCCATCTTATTCATCCAAGTCCTCCTATAATTGACCTTGCCCACTTTTATTTCATTTCCCAATTGAATAAAGGCACTAATCTAGTTGTGGTGATCATTTTAAAATTTTCTCTCTTCTTTATTATTTTTTTCTATAAATAGGGTTAGAGTTTGATCTAAAATTGCATCTTAGGGTGATTTTCATCTATATGTTTTTGTTATATTGGTAGGAATGGCATTTAATATGTTTGAAAAGGAAAAATATTATATTAAGTGCATGTTTCACGCTTAAGAATAGGGTTGGTGTCTATACTTTTATTGTTGTTTTATGCATTTGAAAGCATAAGAAAACCTAAACTTCTTTATGCCTTGCTTACCTATTTTATAGCCTTCAACCATTTCTTGAAATTAAGAGTTAAATATTATTTCATAATTTTTAATGATGTAAAACTAAATATTTGAAAACCCTAACTTGTAGCAACCTTTCTTTAGTTTCTTAAGACTAGTTGAATGCACACTTGAATGTTTATAATTCTTATCATGGCCATCATGACCTTGTTGGTACTTTTTTCCATAGCCAATAGACCTTCAACACCCTTGAACCCTTATTTATTGAAGATCTTGTTTGGTGATATTATTTACAAGTCCTTTAGAGATTCATTTGCCTAAGGTAAATACCCTTTGGGCCTTGTTAGGGAAGCCTCCTTGTGAGGAAAATATTCACCATGAAACAACAGGACAGAGGCCATTAAGGTGACAATGGAGACTAATCGCATTGTTGCTATAAGGTCTAGATTTCCTTGTGAGGCTTTGCACTTGTTAAATTTCCAATACTAGTCCAAATTTATTTATACCTCAACAATTTTCACAACCAAAAATTTATTAAATAAAATTATGAATTGTTGTGAAAATAAAATCACTATTATTTAATTTATAAAATCAATATTTGTGGTGGAACAACAAATTTAGAGTGATAAATCACATCACAACAATAAGTATACACCCATAACAATTTTCCTTCACTAAAATCCTCAAGAAAATTTGGCCCTAGACAACCAGAGAAACATTTACATAAAAAATGCATTTTTGGAACCTGTAACTCAGCTCCCACTAGAAAACTCGACCCAAAGAATTTGGCCCACTAGAAAATCAACCTCTTGAAGAATTCGAACCCTAGAGAAACTTGGCCCCCAACACCAGCAAATTAGCCCTCTCCTTTCCTCCTCGTATGACCCTTGAACAACAAACATATTTTGCAATTTGATAAGAGAGGGTGTGTGTGTGTGTGTGTGTGTGTGTGTGTGTGTCATGAAACAAAAGAAAAAACTTGTCAATGATACTAATTGGTTATTCCAAAGAGTTTTTTAGCTCTATAAGGGTAAATGTACATCCATTTGAGAGTGTATTTCCAAGTTAAATTAGATTTTCTGTGAAGATTGATCTTAATTAGTTGGGAGTTAAGAGACTAGAGAACTTTGGCCTCTATAATCATGATCTTGGGAACTATGAATTTAGGAACTTTGACATTGAGAACTATGATCTTAGCCATGGAAACTTTATCCTCAGTAACTAAGGAATTGTGACCTCAAGAACTGTGACCTTGGCTTGTGGAACTACAACCTCGAAAATTTTGACCTCGGGAACTTTGATATTTTTACCTCAGCAACAGTGACGTCGTGAACTATGACCTCAACCTAAGGAAATTTTCCCTCGATAACTATGACCTTGGGGCTTTGAGATTGGAAACTATGACCTTAGGAACTATGCTATCAAGAACTATGACCTTAGGAAGTATGATCTCAGGAACCATGGCCTTCAAAACTATGATATAAAGAGTTGTAATCTCAGGAGTTGTGGCCTCCAAAGCTATGATCTAAAGAAATTTGACATAAGGAACTTTGACCTATGACAGGAACTGTGATCTTAGGAACTGTGACCTTAGGAGTAAGTTGGAAGTAAACATAAGAAGGAAGAAAATCATGTGGGTACAAAAATATCTAATAAAGCCATCATTCAATATCGATTATGTTTATTTCCCTCCTAGAGAAATCAATGGATGCCTTTTATAATCTTAGCAATACAAGGAGTATATCCAAGCTTATATATTTGATGGGAAATTTTGAATCCATTCTTACTAACATGCACAAACGTATGCTACTACCACAATGATTTGTTCCAAGGATATTACATAGTGATATAAAATTTTCATGCAAAGTTGGTTTCACTGGAGAGTTGTAAAGGTCCAAGTAGAAACATTGGTGTAGTCAAGTATATATGATGGTGCAACCAAATATGTGTGTGTTGAGAATAATGAGTGAATGGCAATCATGTTCTGGTGTACAAAGAAGTTATTTCCATACAATTACAAAGTACATGTTGGTTGACAATTGACGCACTAAAATTATTTAGTTTATTTTTAGTAATTTGAACATCTGCAAAAGTTTCCTACAGTTTAGTTATGCATTTTCCTTCTATATCCCTTCTATGAATTGCAAACTATTTTACTTTATAAGTTTAGTTTTCTTCTGGTGTGTAAAAAAAACAATGTATGCCTAACCATCGTACTAGGAGTACATTAATGATTAAATCGTGGCAATTTGTATCTATTATTTTTTGTTTCTTGAACATTCGTACTTGGTGAAGCTGAAAAAATATGTGTTAAATTAGTTAAGATAATAAAATGCTGCCATTTTCTAATTTACTAAATCAAATGGAATGAAATGACCCCATATTTAAGCAGGATTGACAATACCATATTTGAACTTAATCATTATGATTCATGTATTGTACATAAACAAATCTTAGACAACCAGAGGACATAAAGGATGCTTTCTAAATTTTGACTAAAAGTAGAAAACTTGCTAGTCGAGGCATTGATTAAGGCTATAAATCAACAATTTGTTTTGTAATTCCTTTATTTATATACAATAAGCATTATCCATTAGTGTAAGGTCCGTTTTCTTGTTTTTCATAACCCTTGCAATGTTATTTGAGCTCATGACCAAGCTTTTATGTGCAATCATTTGGGCATGTGTCTCGAAGATGAACTTGTAGTTTTGAGCAAAAAAACATGTCGTTGCTAAATTTGTTGAAGTGGAACTCAAAAAGCTAAAGTCCAAAAATCGTTTCATGTTTGGCCGATGTTTTTATTTCAAGGATGAGTAAAAATAAAAATAAAAATTGAATATTTATTGCTTCATATTTAGTGAGGAAATACCTTTAAATTATTTGTACATTGGAGGATAATAATTGCATTGTTTGTCATGATTTTGTGAATGATTGTTCAGGTTTTGCTCAGAAAAAAGCTTAGCAAACTTCATAATGATGTCTTCTTTTTGGATACAAGCTATGACAAACTATAGATTTAAAATAATGTAAACTCTCATTATTGACATAGCCCCTGCTGAAATTGTGAAGAAATCAATGAATGAAATAAATTCAAGCATGAATTCTCTAACAAATTTAAGTAATAAAGGAATTCGGTACTCGAAAGTACATCATCAAAATTGATTTTTGCCAAGCCCTATATTTAAATAAAGGAATAGATGCTCTTGGTTGAACAGTGCCTGTTTTATTTTGAGAGATTATTAGGTATACCTTTGTATTTTATGAATAGCTTGATAATGTGCAGTGTATATTAATGATCACTCAACCTCACTAATGTAACTTTGGTTTTAAAATGTAGTATCTTCTCAAAAAATAACCTTACAAAAACAATACATGAACCCCTTTTTGCTCAAGTCTATGCATATTTTTGGTTTAGTTTGTCTTTTTATATTTCACATTTCTTTTACAATATTGGCCATCTTATTCCCGTAATTAATCAATTGAACTTTGATTTCAACTACAAGAATGAGGATGGAAACAAAAGACAAAGATGAGGTAGAGAAAATCTTAAAAATTAAAGAATCGAAAGTAGAAACATAATCAAAGTATCTATCTAGATTAAGTATTGCTCATCAACAACAAGCAATTGTCCATGGCCTTTAGTAAAGTGTTCTTACTTTCTCAGACATTG
Source organism: Pinus taeda (assembly GCA_000404065.3). NCBI lineage: Eukaryota > Viridiplantae > Streptophyta > Pinopsida > Pinales > Pinaceae > Pinus > Pinus taeda. Next base: position 145,177 of record APFE031466311.1, on the reverse strand, counting down.
TGCTTAGGACAATTGAAAAAAATGTGATGGATGTGGTCTTTGTGACACAATAAAAGAGATAGGAGCATATTCAAAGTCATCATAAATGTTCATCCCCCCTGGATCTGGTGGAGTTCATGAAGAGTAGAGTTGGATTACTTTACGCACATGCTCATGAAACATTGTAATACTTTTTGCATGACTATTTAGTTGCATGAAGGCCATGGTAGTATTTATTAGAGTATTCCCCAACTTAGCTCGATATTTGATATAGAGACAATCTTAACCCTATATATATCAAGCATCGAGAGGGATCAAATATTTCGAGGCGCAAACCTTTCCTCAAATTTTTCACTCAAATTAGATGTTTGCATCTAAAAATATTTGATCCCTCTCGGTGCTTGATAGATACAGGGTCAGGATGGATCTAGGTTAGCTTTTATATATACACATACCATATCTAGGATGAATCCATTTCTCTCTCTCTCTCTCTTCCTTCCTGCTTCACTCTCTCTCTCTCTCTCTCTCTCTCTTCCTTCCTGCTTCACTCTCTCCCTTTCTCTCTCTCCATCTCTCTTGTCACCCCCTCTCTCTCCACCTTTCTTTGTTTATGTATTTCTTCTTCCCTCCCTCTCCCTCTCCCCCTCCAACTCCATTTCTCTCTCCCTCCCTATCTCCTTCTCTCTCTAAAGTCCCCTCTCTTTTCCTTCCTCTCTCTCCCTTTCTCTCCCACCCATCTCTCTCTCTCTCTCTCTCTCTCTATACCACCAAACTTTGTCACTATCTCCCTCCCTATATCCTTCTCTCCTCCATCCATCTCATTGTCTCCCTCTTTGTATTTCCCTTCTCTCCCTCCCCCCTCTCCTCTCCTTCTCTCTCTCTCTCTCTTCCCTCCTCTCCCCTCTCACTCACTCTCTCTCCATATCTCCCTTGTCACTCCCTCTTTCACTCCACCTTTATCTCTCTATGTCTTTGTTCTTCATTCTCTCTCTCTCTCTCTCTCTCTCTCTCTCTCTCTCTCTCCCTCCCTATATCCTTCTCTCTCTCAAGTTCTCTCTCTCCATTTCTCTCTCACCACCCTTTGTCTCTCCCCTTCCATCTCTATGTCTCCCTCTTTCTCTTCCCTTTCTCTCCCTCTTTCTCTCCTTTCCTTCTTTATGTATTCCCTCCTCTCCTCTCTCCCTCACTCTCTCTCCATCTCTCCCTTGTAACTCCCTCTCTCTCTACCTCTATCTCTCTATGTATTTTTCTTCTCTCCCTCTCTCTCCCTCTAACTACATATCTCCTCCTTTTTTGCTCTCTCTCTCTCTCTCTCTCTCTCTCTCTCTCTCTCTCTCCATATGATTGAGAATTGTCACTCTATGTAATAAATGATATATTTAAAGTTTAATATATTTTGCATTTTATTTTTTTATTGTGAAATGAGTTATGGTTTTTGGGCATGTGGGATTGATAAGATAGGGTATTGGCCCATGGTATTGTAACAAAACCTATTTACAAGTTAATAATATCCATGGTAAAGTGGGGGTAGATGTTATAGGCTATTTTGTCACATTCAACTAAATGACCTCAAATCTAGATCAATCATCATCTATTCATAGCTTGTAATCATCCCCTACAAAGGCAAAAGCATCCCCTTTCCGCAAGTTCCAAGAATTCTGCATTTTATTGGTTAAAAACTCTAATTTAGGTCTGCATCACACTTCCTCAGTTCAGACAGTGGGATGATCCAGGCTGCATCAAAGGGGAAAGTGTTGGCAAGCACATGTTGCTCTTATTGCAAGTGTGATGGCCCCTGAAACGAGGAAAAACTTAGAAATAATTTCGAATCTTCCATTTCTAGAGGCTTTTATAGTGGAAGTTTCTATCCTCTATTAAGGATGTCCTCGAATTCCTAAAAATGAGCTCTTATCTCTCATCCCATGGAGCTTATCCCCTTATAAACTAGATCTTACCCTAATTTGATGGATCTACAACCTCCTCACTTCTCCTATAAATGCATTGCCTACTATTAGGACTAGGTTGGCTTTTGGAGACTCTTAGTTATGCCCTCATTCTGCCCATTTGTGTCTAGAGAGGTCCATTATCCATCCATGTACTTGAATTGTAATTGAAGTCTTTCTATTGTGACAAAGGAAGGACAAGTTATTTGGGAGAGATGTACAAAGTCAAGGATTTCAAAGGGTTGTAACCTTCTCCTACTTTTATTAATAAAAAAATGCCTTGCTTTCCTATACACTACGTCTCTTTTTTTATATGTAGAACAATGCCTCCTTGGCTTATTGTTTAGATATATATGTATATGCTATTTTTTTATTTTAGTTCTCTTTCTTCTTTTAGACATTTTGTAGGTTCCATTTATAGCATTTGGAGTTGGAGCTAAATCTTGCAAGTGGGGAGAAAAACAGAGTCTACATTGGTTTCCAAGTAAGTCTTTCTTCCATATTACAAATTTCTCTAAGGAAAGCAAATAAATTTTGTCTTGGTTGTTTCTAGATCAAGCCACTAGGTATAGAGAGCTTGCTTATGTAGGCATAAGGAAATAATCCATAAAACAACTCAGTGACCACACTAGGGAATGGTATGTTCTTTAGTGATTTCCTTTGTCTGGTATTTTAGGACCTTTGAAAACGACTTATTTTGACTTGTTCAGACAATTATTGGGCCTAGGAAAGTATAATTTCAAGCTTGGTTAGGTTTAATTTTGCATGTTTCAAGCATAGTTGGCCAAGCGGACTTTTTGTTCTAAGACAGACTGACCCATCGCATTTGTCTCTCTTTGTAAGTGCGATGACTCGTACTCGTTCATATATATCACCTGCAATGACCCTTGTAATTGCAAGTGGGGAGAAAAACAGAGTCTACATTGGTTTCCAAGTAAGTCTTTCTTCCATATTACAAATTTCTCTAAGGAAAGCAAATAAATTTTGTCTTGGTTGTTTCTAGATCAAGCCACTAGGTATAGAGAGCTTGCTTATGTAGGCATAAGGAAATAATCCATAAAACAACTCAGTGACCATAGTAGGGAATGGTATGTTCTTTAGTGATTTCCTTTGTCTAGTATTTTAGGACCTTTGAAAACGACTTATTTTGACTTGTTCAGACAATTATTGGGCCTAGGAAAGTATAATTTCAAGCTTGGTTAGGTTTAATTTTGCATGTTTCAAGCATAGTTGGCCAAGCGGACTTTTTGTTCTAAGACAGACTGACCCATCGTATTTGTCTCTCTTTGTAAGTGCGATGACTCGTACTCGTTCATATATATCACCTGCGATGACCCTTGTAATTGCAAAAATTTTGCATTTCCTTGCCTTGCTTTGAATTCTATTTTGATTGCAGTGTTTTCTTGAGTCTTTGGTTTGTACAAGATCTTTGTAAAGCCAATAGTTTGTTTGGATTTTAGTTTGTTTGCCCTTTGATAAGTGTTTGCTTCATTTTTGTTTCTTCTTATCAATTAGGGTTTCCAATCATTTGGATTGGTTATTGATTTGTTAAAATGACTTTCATGTTACAGTTTTGATCTGTGTAAATTTTTTTAATTCAATAATCTAGTGATATTTCATTTTTTATTGCATTGAAAATTGAAAAAGAAAAAGAAAATTTCATTTCTTCATGCATTAGGGCTTTGAATCTTTGCATTGGAATAGTGAAAGTTGAAGTTCTTGTTTGTCACATCATTGTTTGAAACTTATTCCCTTCATTATATAGATATTCATTGAATTAAAAACGAGTTCATTTTCTCATGTTAGTTGCATTCTAGGAATTCAAGTGAATTCTTTTCAAGCCTTGAAACTGAAACCTTAATCAAGATCAACTTTAAAATTATCAATTAACCTAAGGATCATTTGGAACATTAACAACACATTTAGTGGTCTAGGACAAAAGACGTGTTCCAATGTCTCTAAATGTAGGAGTTGTCATTATTTGTTAGCATTACATTCTTGGGATCGTTGGTTTTCCATGTACATCAGAGTATATCGAAACATTCTTCCATGTACATTTTAGTATATAGGACGACACTCCATGTACAATGAGTATATTAGAATTCCCCCATTGTATGGTTACACATTATACAACACTACTATAGGCTGTGCTTCCACATACCTCTGGGTATATTTTGGAAGTCCCCACTAGGCTGCAAACTTGCCATAGGTAACCGAGTCGAGTGCCTTTTTAACTATGGTACATTGAACACAACATTCGACGAGATTGTTTTCACATACTTAACTGTATATTGCAGTTCACAATGGCTTGGTAATCCTTATATGCCTAGTTACCCCTCTTTATTTTTATTTGTTTTTGTACTTTTCAAAATTAATTAATTAACTCACTTTTTACTCCTTAGTAAACCTTAGGTTGAATCTCATGGCAATAGTTCCCGAGTCTACCAGTCAAAAGGAAACCCCCCTGATGGGAATCTTGGTCCTTTTCCTTCTTTTGGACATATTGGTGCTCCTGGTATGACTACGTTGCACCTTCCCGAATTTACCATAAGTTTACCAGTTTGGTTGTTTTCAACCTCTTTGGTTCTGAATGTCTAAACTACTTCACAACCGAGACCTTCACCTGAACAACATTAACCTCAATTTGACCCTTTGCCTTCTTCACCCATTGTGTCTTCATCCATTAAATCTTCTTCCTTTCCTGGTGAAAGTGTTGATACTAGTAACCAGGAAGTTAAGTAAAAAAAGAAAGGGAAGAAGAAGAAGCAACAAAATAAGCAAGGGGGAAACCCAACAACCATTGCTATGAATGCAACTAATGTTGAGAAACCTTCAAAGCCCCATAAATTCAAATTCCATTGCATGCTTTGTAAGGGATATCACCTTCTTAGAGATTTCCCAAGTATTCCAAAAGTATTAAAAGTGTGGTCCACAGGCTTACATCAACCCTTGTCATCATTCTCTCGAGATCATTTAGGTGACAAACCATCAACTAGAGATAATAAGGTTTCCGGGAAAAAGGGAAAAGTTAAGTTTCCCTGGAATTATCCATTTCACCTTTGCCCTTTTATGGATGAATCATCCAAAGCGTTGGAAAATCTTATTGCTTCTCAACAACAACTTCCAACTGGTTACCAAAATCTTTCCCCCAATCCTCCACTAGTTGATGAAGAGATTGACGCGATTTCAGTCAATCCCACTCTCTCTGAATGTGAATCCCATGAGTTTGTTTCCAACAAACCATTGGTTGAGAAAGCGGTCAACTCGATTCCACCTTTATTTGATCCCACTCTCCCCTTGGAGAATGATGTTAATACTACTCAGGTTCTTCTTGTTTCTTTAAATTGTACCGAACAAAGGGTCGTTTCTCCCATTTTCATGAAACCCCCTCCAAGTAATCAGGTCATTGCCTTTGATTGGAATCAATTAATAGAACCTTGGCTCCCTTCTTACATGCCCTTCCAAGTCACGACGAAGGCTTGTGATAATGATATCTATCACATTTTTATAGATGAAGGAACTTTTGTTAACATTTTATCCTCAACTTCTTGGCAAGCTTTGGGTTTCCCTCAGCTTGTGTTTATTACCCAAAATTTGTTAGCTTTTAATAGAAGAACCAGTCAACCTTTAGGGATCCTTCCTCAACTTCCTATTACTTTGGAAGGAAAAATTGTATGTATTCACTTATGGTAGTCCTAAGCCCCTTAGATTTCAAAATTATCCTTGGGAGAGACTACGTTATGCTATGAATGTTGTAGTGTCCACACTCTTTCAAGTGATGTGTTTTCCACATGATGGAAAAATTGTGGCTATTGATCAGCTTTCATTTGTTGGTCTTGATTTGACTGCCAACCATTCAACTTCCCTAAATGTTCCAAATATGTAAGTGGTATCTCCTTCGCCACTTGTTAATTATGTGGCAACATGTCCCATGTCTGCACCTATTGATGAAGGATAGTATCTTACTGTTTGCTCAACTTCTTTTGACCTAGATCTAGTAGGTGATATGGTGAATCATTTATTAGGGGCATTGGAGCTCGATATTTCTATTGGATCCTTTGGTTCCTTCTAGAGTATTGTTCTTCCATCCAATGAGAACCTCTTGGAGGCCATGGCTTCCTAGAGGTCAAGATCAAGATAACCCTTAGCATAGTTCCTTTCCTTGTGTTAAGCTCGTTAAAAAATGAAACAAGGTCCTCGCAACATAGTTCTATTACTGTGTCAAACTCGTTAAAAAAATGAAACAAGTTACCACGAGCATAATTTCTTTTATGTTTCGAGATTGAATAAAAATGAAACAACCCTTTGAATATAGTTCTTTATATGTGCCACCTTTATTTCATCCTATCACATGATCCTCTTTCTTCCTTCATGGTAAACGTATTTCTATTAGTAACTAGTAGTCTATCTGAGTCTATGAGAAGATTTGGGGGATGAAACAAAGTTGGGGGAGGGTGGGGCAATACTCTTACTCTCAAGCACAGTTTTTTCATGTTTCAAGCTTGTGTAAAAATGAAACCACTTTAAAGCAAAGTTTTTCCTCTGTTTCAAGCTTGCGTACAAATGAAACCACTCTCAAGTATAGTTTTTCCTATGTTTCCAATTTGTGTAAAAAATGAAACCTATTTCGAGCCTAGTATTTGTTCCTTCTCATGCTCGTAAATACGTGAAAATAAATTATTGACTATACTTTTATCGCTTTTTCGGACTCGTTAAAACTTACGAAAAAGGAAATTCCCACAACCTATTCTTGTGATTGCACTTTTTATCATCTTTTTTCTGCAAGATGAACCTTGGTTTTTTCACTCCATCGTCACCATCTGCTTGGTTGATCATTGACTTTCACTTGGTGTTTTTTCGTTTTCCTGAGGAACTGCGACGATGGGTGGTCTTATTAGCCTGCCTCTTGACATTTACATTTGTTAAGCAGTTCCATCATTATCGAAACTAGTTGCTACCCTTTATACCACTCATTCCTCCAGGAGGAGTCCTCTCTAAGCTCTTTTTAGACTCCTAAAATATGAAAAGATTCTCGAGCATTTGTCTTTTTCGCACTTGTTAAAGTAAATGAAAGGATGTCTGCCTAGTATAAGTTTAACCTTTTTTCTAGACTAGATGGACTATTTACGAAAAATGAATACTTTAGTCGAACATGGCTAAAAGGTTCTCCAAGGTATTGTTTTATGCCTTTTCGGGCCCAAGGGACTAAATTTACGAAAATGAACCTCTTGGATTTTTATTCTTCGTCTCTTTTTCAAACCCTCTAAATATCAAAAAAGTGTTGAAAATAGCAACAAGAAATGCTAAAAATAGCATTGCTCTAGATAGCATTTCAGGATATATTCCAATTTTAATTTGTCCTTGAATTAAAATTGAGAATTAAAATTCGAATTTAGTCTCACCAACTGTTTGAAAAATAACTAATTAATTCATCTTGAGTTAATTAGTTGGAGAAATTCAAGCTAGAAGTCTTTGTGAAGTCATGCAATAGTTATCCCTTAAATTAAGGAGATTATCCCTTGATTAAAGAGATAAGGATGAGTTGTATTTGAGTTGTAATTAGTTAGCTCAGTTAACTAAGTTATGTCCAGTTAAATTAGTTCCAAACAGCTTGAGGAACTAATTGTGAGTTTAGTCAGTTAATGCATGCATGCATCAAACTAGAGTACTCCAGATAACTGAAGATTCTCTCATAAATAACTCATGTATATCAGTTCAGACAAAGACCCAGTTGAGATTAAAGGTAGGGATAGTGTACTATTAATTGTAGGATCACCCAGGAGAAATAACGCAAGGAAATAGGAGGCTTGGAGGGTAGAGGAGAAGGTTTGTGAGAAGCCTTGTTTTCCTGTGAGCATCTAAGAGGATTGTACTAAGAGCTGGCTAGCTGTTGGAGCTAAGGCTTTGTGTAATCTTGATGTATTTCCACCTTGTATGATAATACAGATAGTGGGGTTTTTAGCTGAGGCTTTCCCCAGAGTATTATTTTGTGTTTCAAGTGTATTGATTCTTCTTCTTTGTTATATGTGTTCTGCTTGGTCTTGCTCAAATTTATTAAGCTTCCGCAAGTTTGATAATAGAAGTAGATTATATTATTTTACTTTGGTATATTGCATTATCGAATTAATCTACAGTCAGATTTTCTACATAGATCTCAAAGGTATATTTGTAGAGAATTTGCAGGAAATTCTACATGGTGACAGAGAAAAGGTGATCAAAGTGGAGAACAGTATACAAAGAAGGGAGAAGTTCGAAGTTTGAAGTTCTTGATTGTAGGTACAAAATTGATTTCTTATCACATCTCAAAGTTCACCAATGGCATTCAATGGCTTGAGACTCGAGTATGCCCTGGATGGAAACTCAAATTACATAGCCTGGAAGGATCGCATGGAAGTGGTATTAGAGGACAATGATTTGAAGGACTTCATTGATCAAGAAGTCCCCAAGCCAATAGCAACTAATGCCCAAGAAATGGCGGAATGGAAGAAATGTGTGGCGAGAGCAAGGAGGATTCTTCTGGAGGGAGTTCGTGACCATATTGTCTCGAGTCTCCTTGGGAAGGAGACTCCATTTTCAATGTGGAAGAAATTAAAGGATCTATATCAGAACAACAGCGACCAGAGGAAGTTGGCGCTAAAGGACAAGCTTCGGAAAATCAAGTGTGAAAAGGGCGACACGATCTCTACATATCTGAACAAGCTCACCAACTGCAGAGATGAGCTTGGAAGTGTAGGAATCATGACAACCAATGATGACATGGTGAGTCTTACTCTCCTCGGTCTTCCTAAGAGCTGGCATAGCTACCAGGACTTAGTGAATGGAATAGAGAAACTGCCAGATTGGGAATGACTGTGGTCGAATCTAATGCAAGAGGAGATCAGGAGGAGCACCAGAGATGGTCCAAGGAGGATGAAGAAAATCTGGCCTTAGTGAGTAAGGCAAGGAAAGGGAAGGAGAAGGATTCTCATTCCAAATCGAGTTCTTCCCATGGTGGGAAGAAGATTGACAAATCTAAAGTGAGATGTTTTAATTGTCATGAGGTGGGCCATTATGCAACTAATTGTCCATTGAAGAAATCCAAGAAGGGATCCTCCAAAGGATCTGAAGGTGAGGCATTGCCCTTTCAGTTCAAATTGGATTTTACCCTCATCGCATGCATGGTTTCATCGATAATGGGTTGTGGTTGGTTTCTTCACAGTGGAGCCTCATTCCACATGACCAACAATAAGAGTTTGTTCAATACCTTGGAGGAGAAATACCTCCAAATGCGCATAGAGATGGGTAATTATGAAAAGTATAATGTTTCAGGAGTCTGAACGGTTGCTTTTCAGAGGGAGCATGGAGCTCTCATTACCTTGACAGATGTGAAGTATGTGCCTGGACTGAAGAAGAACTTGGTATCGATCGCGATGTTGGAGGAAAAAGGTTAAGATGTTGTCTTTAGTAAGGGAAAGGTTTTCCTTAGACACATCACCACGAGACAAGTGAAGCAGATCGGTTCACAGGTCAAAAACCTGTATGCTCTTGAGGTTCAAGATGCATGCAAAGCCTTGAGGAGAAAGGCAAATGTTGGAGACTTGGTGGTTGAGAGGGAGAGTACATTACCTCTCAACATGCAGCCCTAGAAGAAGTCTCAGACAATTGTGGAGGAGCCACAATTGGAGATGATGAGAGGAGACCGAGTGGATGTAGGTTTTAACCCCATATAGAACTTACCTACATACGAATTCTAAAACACAGAAAATAAATAATGTGAGAGCATAACGCATAAAACACTTATACACAAAGATTTTCCCCTGGATCCCAAAACTGGGACTACTAGCTTGATTTTTCATTATATTCCTTTCAATGTTACAATACATATTTATACATGCTAAAGCATCCAATACCATGGACCGAAAACCATCGCGTCCAAAACCATGGACCAAAAACCATAGGTAGGTTCGCCCAACCTAATATAGGGTCCAATTTATTTTTTTTCCCTAGGGGCTACACGCCCCCCTCTAACCCCCCGGTTCACTACGTAGGTTAGTTGTGGAAAGAATATAACAAAACCCAACATTCTCCCACTTGTTGTTTTCTTTCCACAGTGGGCCATAGGAGAGCTTAGTCATTTTTCCAGCCCTCAAACGCCCATTGTTTCTCTACACCAGGGGAATTTCTCAGAGCTCACAGAATTTTTCAATGCATCTGCAGTATTCTTCAAAGTGTCCACCTTTACCAGCAACATCTTTTTGTCTTCTATCATATCCCTCACAAAGTGATATTGAACATCAATGTGCTTTGTCTTTGAATGATAAGCAGTGTTCTTTGCAAAGAAAATTGCACTTTGGTTGTCACAACCTATCCTTATAGCTCCCTGCACTAACCCCATACTTGAACACAATCTCTGCAACCAAACTGCGTCCTTGCTTGCATGAGTGGCTGCCATGTATTCTGCCTCTGTAGTTGATAGTGCCACTACATATTGTTTCTTACTCATCCAAATGACTGCACCTCCAAATAGTTAAACACATACCCATTTGTAGATCATCTATGATCCAAATCTCCAGCCCAGTCTGCATCAACAAAGCCACAAATACCCAAAACTCTGTCCAATCCTGGTCTTCCTTGGTAGCACAAACCATAATCACTAGTGCCACGCAAATACCTGAAAAAACCCGCTTTTGTTAGTTCCCTATAATACTAGTGATTACCCCATTACTATTATAGTTGTATCCCTTATTAATATTGGTGTGCCCCTATTGCCCCCATATTGTTATTACTGTGCCCCATAGAATCCTCTATTGTTATTTTTGTCCCTTTATATTATTATTGTTAGGTCAGCTGGGTTATATTGTGACTCCTTAGACTCCTATATATAGAAAGGAGGTTTTGTCATTTGAATCATCAAAGAATCATTCATTTGTGTAATGTAAAGGAGGTTGCCCCCTCGAAGAGGCTGAATTCTAAGGCGTTAATATGCCTTTTCTATCTTTTTGTGAGCTGGTTTCATAACATTTGGTATCAGATCTTTGGATTCTAGGGTTTCGCTGCTCCAAATAGGTCATCGTGGCATTTTCTCTATATCTTTTTTTCTGCAACGTTTCAGAAGCAAAAAAAAACCCATTTGAGAAGAAATTGCAATGAACCTCAGGTCAGAATTTCAGAGCTTTTTTCGCGCCATATTTGCGGAGATATGATCTGAAGAAGTTGGTATTTTTGCAGACTCCTGGATTATATTCCAAACAGGTGACCTGGGGAAAATGGTCATAACTTTCTCTCTGAGCATCAGATTGAAATTGCGTAAGAAGGTACAAAAAGAGGATGGACTATAGTTTCTTGTATATATTTAGGGAGGATGATAATTTTATACAAAAGCATCTAGAACTACTCAAGCGTTGAGGACAACACTTTTTTGAAGGAGAGGCACATGTTAGGTCCCTATAATACTAGTGATTAACCCATTACTATTGTAGTTGTG
>APFE031466311.1:93157-127302 GCA_000404065.3 Pinus taeda | reverse complement strand
TCGTGTTGGCGCAGAATAGAATGAAACAACAGGCAGATCAACATCGCAGCGAAAGAAGTTTTGATGTAGGTGACTGGGTATTCCTATGGCTACAACCATATAAACAAATATGTCCCTTAAGCAAGCTAAGAAGGATAATAAATTATCACCAAAGTATTATGGTTTGTACAAGGTGTTGCAAAAGATTGGTACTATGGCATATAAATTGCAGCTTCCTGCGGCTTCTCGAGTGCACCCAGTTTTCCATGTTTCATGTTTAGAGAAGGTTATAGGCGACAAGCTCCCAGTTAAAATAATATTGCCAGAACTTGACGAGGAAGGAAAAATTATATTGAACCGGAAGCAGTCACAGAAACAAGAACTCGACAGCTACGAAATCGATCCATTTCGGAGTATCTCATCAAGTGGAAGAACTTATCCACTGAAGATTCCACATGGGAGGATGAGAAGTTTATGCAGAAGCATCCAGAACTACTCAAGCGTTGAGGACAACACTGTTTTGAAGGAGAGGGGCATGTTAGGTCCCTATAATACTAGTGATGCCCCCATTACTATTGTAGTTGTATCCCTTATTAATATTTTGTGCCCCTATTGTCCCCATATTGTTATTACTATGCCCCATAGAATCCCTCTATTGTTATGTTTGTGCCTTTATATTATTATTGTTAGGTCGGCTTGGTTATATTGTGACCCCTTAGAATCCTATATATAGAAAGGAGGTTTTGTCATTTGTAAAATCCAAGAATTGTTCATTTGTGTAATGTAAAGGAGGTTGCCCTCTCGAAGAGGCTAAATTCTAAGGCGTTATCACCATTTTCTATCTTTTTGTGAGATGGTTTCATAACAGCTCCTCAAACCATCTTGCAAGTATCCTTCTCGAACACTATTTTTACATTTGCATCATCCAGCTTGCTTACAGAAATTAGATTTCTGGCTAATGCAGGAATATGCAGAACACCCAGAAGTGTTCTAACCCTTCCACCTTGCAACTTCAACTTTACTTTTCCGTGACCAGACGATTCTAGCATTCTTATCATCCCCTAAGAAGACATCACCACCATCTATTTATCATCACCACCATCATATTTATCATACTCGCAGAACCACTCCCTATGGGGAACGAAGTGAAAGGATGCACTTGAGTCAATCAACCATGCCTCATGATCTACATGTGTACTTGAAGAAGCCAAGTACAAATCCCCACCTTCATCTGAGGTGGTTTTAGCCTCTGCAAAAGAAGCATCACCAGATCCCTTTCCTTTATAATGAGCTTTAGATTTACAGTCCCTTTTGTAGTGCCCTTCCCTTCCGCACTTCCAGCACACCACCTTTACAGGTTTTCCTGGAGATTTAGATCTCCCACTCAATGACTTATTTTTGTTTCTGTTTTGGGACCGTCCTCGTACAGACAATGCATCACCATTCTGGCTCTCCATATTTTTCCATCTCATCTCCTCCGCCAGCAAGGATGAGACTATTTCATCAAACTGCAAGGCAGTTGCATTGCTGCCTATTACAATAACCAGACTATCCCACGAATCTGGTAGAGAACACAAAAAATTGATGCACTTATCTTCATCTGAAATTATAATATCGACAGATAATAACTGACCTACCAAAATATTAAATGCATTTAGATGATTTGTCACCGAGTCTCCATCTTTCATCCTCAGGTTATACACCTTTTTCCGTAGGAACAGTTTATTCACCAGAGACTTAGATTGGTACAAAGTCCCTAACTTGTCCCACAAAGCCTTCGTTGTAGCTTCCCCTGATACATTCAGCAATACTGAATCTGAGACAGACAATCGTATTGTGCTCTTTGCCTTCTGATCCAACTTCTTCCATTCTTCATCGGACACTCTTGTTGGTTTAGTACCCGGATCTACTACATTCCACTGATCTTTATCCACCAACAGATCCTCCATCTTGAGTTTCCACAACTGAAAACTCTGACCATTAAATTTATCGATCTTTATCTTTCAACTGCTCGCCATCTTCTTTCACCACCAGAATTGATCTCGCAGATCTCCCACTGAACAGGGTCTACCACAAGCCCGAGCGAAACCCCTCAGCAACAAAGGCGTCCCCTTGAAGCCAAAAACAGCTCTGATACCAAATGTAGGTTTTAACCCCGTAACACATAAACAACGAAAATAAACAATGCGAGAGCATAACACATAAAACACTTATACACGGAGATTTTCCCCTGGATCCTAAAACCGGGACTACCAGCTTGATTTTTCATTATATTCCTTTAATGTTACAATACATATTTATACATGCCGAAGCATCCAATACCATGGACCGAAAACCATCGCATCCAAAACCATGGACCGAAAACCATCGCATCCAAAACCATGGACCGAAAACCATAGGTAGTTTTGCCCAACCTAATATAGGGTCCAATTTTTTTTTCTTGGGGCACTGCCCCGAACCCCATAGAGGGGGGCTACCCTCCCCCCACTGCGCAATCAGTGCAACGAAGAGGATGCTCTGCCCCCCCTCTAACCCCCCGGTTCACTACTTAGGTTAGTCATGGAAAGAATATAACACAACCCAATAGTGGAGGCATCCACTCATGCAGAGACCTCCAGTAGGGGGAATTTCGAGCCAAGCGGGCAGAAGGATCACATGCAACCATACCTCCAGATGTGAGGTGGTGAAATGTGAAGTGATAGGCCAAAGAAGGCTGAAATAGGGGCAAGATCCTTGAGGTACCCATCCTCTTTGATTAGACATTGCTACGAGAGCCCCGACGAGGAGTAGCAGGACTAGCTGAGTGGGAAGAGACAGATGCAAATGGAGCGGCAGAAGGAGCTTCAGCATCAGAGGGTGTTTCTAGCCCAACAGGGAGGTCAGTTAGGAGATCAGTTACTTACTTCTCAGTAACTGAGTTGCAGTGCAACAGTGGGCATCACGATGCAACATGATGAGAGGAGGCAGTGCGGATGCAGTGCTGGGAGATAGGACCAGTAGAAACACGGATGCAGCAGGAGGAATCAATGTGATTGATGCAATTAGAGATCAAAGTGACGGAGGCTAGAACAGTCAGATACTGAAGAGCACAAAGGTGCAGAGTTTTCAGTCGACAGAGGCAATAGCAGTGAGAGACTTTGATGATAGAGGCATCATTCTGATCCAGGTTGGATATGTTTTTGTTTCTGAAGTTGTTGGAGCAACAACACTTGAGAGAAGTGTTACATCCAGAACATTCCAAAGGTTCAGGACTGGGTTCGAGTTGAATGCCTTTCTTGTTGAGAGGGAGTGTTGAAAATAACAACAATAAATGCTAAAAATAACATTGCTATAGATAGCATTTCAGGATATATTCCAATTTTAATTTGTCCTTGAATTAAAATTGAGAATTATAATTCGAATTTAGTCTCACCAACTGTTTGAAAAATAATTAATTAATTCATCTTGAGTTAATTAGTTGGAGAAATTCAAGCTAGAAGTCTTTGTGAAGTCATGCAACAGTTATCCCTCAAATTAAGGAGATTATCCCTTGATTAAAGAGATAAGGATGAGTTGTATTTGAGTTGTAATTAGTTATCTTAGTTAACCGAGTTATGTCCAGTTAAATTAGTTACAAAGAGTTTGAGGAACTAATTGTGAGTTCAGTTAGTTAATGCATGCATGCATCAAACTAGTGTACTCCAAATAACTGAAGATTCTCTCATAAATAAATCACGCATGTCAGTTCAGACAAACACCCAGTTGAGATTAAAGATAGGGACAGTGTACTATCAGTTGGAGGAATTTTCGTATAAAGGAAACTCATCCATGCAGAAGGAACAAGGTTCCTTGAGGATTGCGCAGTTTTATATTTTGTGAGATCAGTGTGAGTGATCAATGTTACACTTGGTAACAGTAGGATCACCTAGGAAAAACAGCGCAAGGAAATAGGAGGCTTGGAGGGCAGAGGAGAAGGTTTGTGAGAAGCCTTTTTTTGCCTGTGAGCATCCAGGAGGATTGTACTAAGAGTTGGCTAGCTGTGGGAGCTAAGGCTTTGGGTAATCTTGATGTATTTCCACCTTGTATGATAATATAGATAGTGGGGTTTTTAGCTGAGGCTTTCCCCATAGTATTCTTCTGTGTTTCATGTGTATTGATTCTTCTTCTATGTTATATGTGTTCCACTTGATCTTGCTCAAATTTATTAAGCTTCCACAAGTTTGATAATAGAAGTAGATTATAGTATTTTGCTTTGGTATATTGCATTATCAAGTTAATCTACAGTTAGATATTCTACATAGATCTCAGACATAGATTTGTAGAGAATTTGCAGGAAATTCCACAAAAAGAAGTTGAGTTACACCTTTATTTCACTCGTAAAACAATAAAACATCATAGGAATCATCAAGCATGATGAGACTTAACCACTGGGTTCTTTAAAAGTACTCAGAAGGATTCATTCGAAGGATGAACTTATAGATCAATCATATGTTATCCTCCTCAAGCTTGTCAAAAATAAAGAGGTACTAGCCAGAAATGGTTGGGAAATTGGGAAAACATGGTATCAAACCATTTTATGGAAATCAGTCTCTCTTGAACATGACACTCTCTCACCTTCGTGATTGTTTTGGGTTAGGGAATCTACTTTCCTCTCTATTGATCACACCTTAGTGAAGGTATTCATGATGGGTCTTTGAGTCAATGCTTCCAACTCCATATAAGTGTTGTTGATATGTTTAAGAGAAGTCTACCCTCTGTTGACATCTGCTATAATTCCTTATGCCTTATTTCATGTCTGTAGGCCCTGAACCAACTCTTAATCATCAACATTCTGTCTCAAATCTTGATACATGTTTCGTGTCTTTGATGGGGGATACATCAAGGCACTCCTGCGATAGGTTACTTCTTGTAGACATCAACATATAATCCAGGAAGTTAACCAAGAAACTACCTTCAGTGTTTTGGAATTTCCATACCTCAGTGGAAAGTTTCCTCACTTTCGACAATAGGTTTTCATCATTAGCCTTTGACTAAAAGATTCTATGTGGTGTTCAACTGCAACTCATCCATTCACACCTCATAGATTGCTCTTAGTACCTTTAGGGCCATTATCAATATAGGTGGTTCCTCTCGCATATGTTAACAACTTTCATCGTTGGCCAGTAATCATATGGTGTTTACCATATTCGACTCCAACACAACTGTTCACATGGTTAGACTCGTACTATTGAGTGACGAAGTAGAATACCCCGGATCTAGTTTCATCCATCTAGGCATCAATTTTCGGATTCATATGAGATTACAAAGTATGATGGATATATGTTAAAAATAACAACAATAAATCCTAATCTAATTTGTCCTTGATTTAATATAGGAATTAAATCGAAATTATATTCTCATAGAAACTTGTAATAGTTAACTAAGTTAATTTGACTTAGTTGGCTCAGTAAATTCGAGTTGGAAGTCTATATAGAGTTATGTACAATGATTCCTAAATTTAGGGGCCAAGGTTGAGTTCTTTTGAGTTGTAATTAATTAACTCAGTTTAAATGAGTTAAAGTCAGTTAAACTAGTTCAATCAGTTGGAGGAACTAGTAGGAGGTCTAGCAGTGGGGATCAACTTCAATGCAGCTTCACTGCTCCACTAGTTAACTGAATATTCACTCATAAATAAATCATGCATGTCAGTTTATAGGAAGACCTAGTTGAGATTAGAGTTCAGGGACAATGTACTATCAGTTGTATAATTTTCCGAGTTGTACAAATGGTGCATGCAATCAGTAAAAGGCTTGTGATGGATTGCACAGTTGTGGTGAGGGATTTTCCTAGTTAAAAATGGGCTAATTCTCTTAAGAATTGTGGAAGGAAGTAGGGGCTTGGCAAGCAACAAAATTAGCTAAGTGTTAGCTTCAGCTAGTTTGTGAAGCAGAGAGATAGATTGTACTTGTGCAGGAATTATTTGGGTTGAACAAGCATTGTATTTTCTTCTCAGATATTATGGTTAATGCAATATAGATAATCAGGATTTTGAGCAGTTGCTTTGAAATACTTCCTTTTCTACTTAGTGTTTTCATCGATCAATTTTGGTTTCCGTTGATGAGTAGAGTATATTATTGTCTTATGTTTTAGCATATCATATAAATTCTTGAATCTAAAAGTAAAAATCAACATGGTATCTGATTTGAAGATATTATAGAAGAGGAGAATTCGATTTTGTTGTGCAGGTGAAATCAAATTTGCACGTTCATACTTTAGAGTCAGTAATATCTCAATCTACAGTTTGAGACTTGAGTATGCCCTAGAAGGAAACTCGAATTAGATAGCTTGGAAGGTTAGGATGGAGGTAGTGTTGGAAGACAGCGGGCTGAAGGAATTCATAGATCATGATATTTTGAAGCCTCCAACATCTAATGCTAAAGATCTAACTGAATGGAGAAAGTGTGTGGAAAAAGTGAGAAGGATTGTCCTAGAAGGAGTTCGAGATCATATTGTCTCGAATCTCCACGGTAAGGAAACTCCATTTGCTATATGGACGGAATTGACAGACCTGTTTCAAAATAACAGTGACCATAGGAAGCTCGCACTAAAGGACAAACTCAGAAAGATCAAGATGGAGAAGGGAAAATCTATTATGAAATACTTGACCAAGTTCACCCAATGTCGGGATGAGCTTGGAAGTGTCAAGATCACTGTTGTCGAAGACAATTTGGTGAGCCTAGCACTTATAGGACTTCCCAAGAGCTGGCACAGGTACCGAGACTTAGTTAAAGGGAGGGAGAAGCTACCAAAGTGGGAGCGATTGTGGTCTGACTTGGTATAGGAAGAGATTCGATGGAACACCGGAGACGGATCCTAATCAAAGCATGATGGTGAGAAGAATTGTGCCTTAGCAGGCAAGGGAAAGAAAGGGAAGGGAAAATCATCCCATTCCAAATCATATCCTTGTCAGGGCGACAAGAATAAGGACATGTCAAAAATCAAGTGTTTTCAATGTCACGAGCTGGGACACTTTTCCAAAAAGTTTCTGCACAAGAAGATTGGTAAGAAGCCCTCAAGAGGAGCGGCAGGTGAAGCTATTGCTTCACAATTCGAACTAGATTTTACCCTCATCGCTTGTATGGTGTCATCGATGATGGTTAGTGTGTGGTACCTAGACAATGGAGCTTCATTTGATATGACCGGTAACAAATAGCTCTTCAGTAGCTTGGAGGAGAAGGATCTCCAGATGCATATCAAGATGGGTGATGATGGGAGGTATAGCAAAATCGGGATCAGCGTAATTTCCTTTCAGAGGGATTTTGGTTCTCCCCTCACTTTGCAAGATGTTATGTATGTTCCGATTTTGAAGAGGAACTTGGTTTTTGTCACCATGTTGGAGGATAAAGGCCATAATGTGATATTTAGTAAGGGAAAGGTGTTCCTTCGTCACATAGCCACAATATAGGTGAAGAGGATAGGGGTTCGAGTGAAGAACCTCTACAAATTGGAGGTAGAAGATTGCACTGCTTTGATCACTAAAGCAAAGAAGGTGAAAATCTGAGACATCAGTGGGTCATGGCACAGGAGATTGGGTCAGTTGCATCATGGCGCTTTGAAGATATTGCAACAAATTTCTATAAGGCTTCCCAAGGGTACACTAGAGCAAAGAGACATATGCAAAGGGTGTACATTGGGGAAGTACACCATAATTTCCTTTCATGAAAAATATAGTCGATCACAAGCGATCCTTGATCAAGTTCACTCAGATGTGTGTGGACCGTTCTCGACAGCATCCACAGCCAAGCACATGTATTATGTTATATTTGTTGATGATTTTTCTCGTAAGTGTTGGATTTTCTTCATGCAGAAGAAATAACAAATGTTCGCAAAGTTTTGTGGACTTAAAGCACTTGTCAAGAAAGATACTAGCAAGAAAGTTAAAGCTCTCAAAAGCGATAACGGTGGAGAGTATGTGTCGAATGAGTTCAAAAACTTATGTGCATCAAAAGGCATTCAACGAGAGTTGATAGCACCTCATAACCCACAACAAAATGAAGTGGCTGAAAGGAAGAACATAAGTATTGCGGGAGCAACACGAACGATGTTTCATGATTAGGGCCTACCATTACACTTGTGGGTTGAAGCATGCAACACAATTTTTTATTTGTAGAACATAAGCCCGCATCGAATTCTTAGGATGAGTACACCGGAAGAGGATTTTTTAGGGAAGACACTAGATGTGGCACACTTCGGGTTCTTTGGTTCATCGGTCTACTGCCATGTTACCAAAGATGCATGGAAAAAGTTAGAGCCAACAACAGAGTTGGAAATATTTTTGGGGTACACTGATACACCTCACAACTATCGGGTGTACCTGCCAACCAACAGGATGACATTGGCTCGTAGAGATGTAAAACTAGATGAAGAGAAGACCATGAGATGTTCCCTTGAGAGGGAGCTTCAGCTACATGTGGATGAGGAGCTTTTAGCTCCAAAGGAGGAACCTCAAGATGATGTGGAGCAACCACATGCAGAGGAGTAGGGAGTGGAAACACCCACTCATGCAAAGTCTTCCAGAGATGGGAGAAAGCACACCAGAGAGGTTGATAGGTTATTGCATGATGCTAGAGAGAATATGGGAACACCCACATCATAGTGCAGGTAGAGGAGGTCATGAGAGAGGTACATTGGCTACATGGCTATGATGATCGGGAGTGTAGAGATTGAGCCATCCTATTTTGAGGAAGCAGTGCAAAAACCAATTTGGGTTGGTGCCATGGTTGAGGAGTATGACTCCATTATCAGGAACAGTGTTTGGGAAGTGGTCCCAAGATCGACAGACAAGTCAGTGGTGAGTTCTAGATGGCCTTACAAGGTAAAGAAAGTAGTTGATGGTAGTGTGGAGAAAGACAAGGCCAGGTTTATGGCCAGAGGGTTCTCTCAGGTGGAGGGGATTGATTATGCTAAGACTTTTTCTCCTGTAGCAAGGTACTCATTAATCAGATCCATTCTAGCACTGCGAGTGTAGATGGGATGGAAGATATGTTAGATGGATGTAAAGACAACATTCCTCAATGACATGATTGAGGAAGATGTGTACATTGAGTAGCCTGAAGGATTTGAGACCTTCAACCAAGAGTCGCGTGTATGCAAAATCAAGTGAACATTGTATGGACTGAAACAAGCACCTCGCTCTTGGTATACTAGGATCGTTAGTTATTTCATTGGGTTGGGCTTCACCAAAATTGAAGCAGATGCGAACCTTCACAATATTGTGGTTGAATGCAATTTGTTGATTATTGTTTTATATGTCGACAATTTGATTATGACAGGTGATGATAAGTTGATCAAGTCTTGCAAAGAGGATCTTGAAAGAGAGTTCAAAATGAAGGACTTAGGGCTCATGCGCTACTTTTTGGGGATGGAAGTATGGCAAGGAGATGAGGAATTATTTGTCTAGGGCAAGTATATCAATGAGATACTAAAGAAGTTCCACATGGAGAGCAGTAAACCCATGGAGACTCCTCTAGCTGGTAACTGGAGGAAGGAGGATGCTACTTCCGGTGAAGTAGTGGAGGCTACTATTTATAGGCAGCTTGTGGGTTCACTCATGTATTTGGTGAACACAGGACCGACATGTGTTATGCAATTAACCAACTTAGTCAATCTATGGTTAAGTCGACCAAATTGTATTGGAAGGCATCCAAACATGTGTTGAATACCTCAGAGGCACCACTCAATTTGGTCTTTGGGTATACACAGCCAGAGGGAGTGAAGCTTCAAGGCTTCACCAATGTAGATTGTGCAGGGAGTCCATCCGATAGGAGGAGCACATCAGGTGGTATCTTCAATATTGGGTCAACAACTATTTCTTGGTACAACAAGAAACATAGATAATTTGCACTCAGTTCAGCAGAAGCATAGTACATGGTTGCTAGCCAAGCAGCTTGTGAGGTTATCTGGATGAGGAAGATTCTTGTTGGTTTGTTTGGTCAACAGATGGATCCAATAGTGATTTACTGTGACAACTAGAGTTGTATCAAACTCTCTGAGAATCCAGTTTTTCATGATCAGTCCAAGCATATTGATATTCAGTATCATTATCTTCGAGATTTTGTGTAGAGGAGAATCATGTTGTTGGAGTACATTCCCACGGAGGAGCAAGATGCATATATTTTGACAAAGGCCTTAACAAGATGCAAATTCGAGTTTCACAAAGGCAGGGTAGGGATAACAGATAATCCCTTTCTCATTGAGAGGTAGTGTTAAAAAAAGAAACAAGAAATCCTAATTTAATTTGTCCTTGAATTAAAATAGGAATTAAATCGAAATTCTATTCTCATAACAATTTGTAATAGTTAAATAAGCTAATTTGACTTAGTTGGCTCAGTAAATTCGAGCTGGAAGTCTATCTAGGGTCATGTAGAGTGATCCCTAAATTTTAGGGGCCCAGGCTGAGTTCTTTTGAGTTGTAATTTATGGTAGCTCTTGAGATTGAAAAGAGGCCGAGCAATCTCAATAGAGAGGATGGCTGGAAAATCAGTAGGTGTTGGGTCCCAACTCTCTCTTCCTAGTCACTTTCTTCCTTTCCGCACCTCCCCCTCCCCTCATTTTTTGACTCATCTTTTTATTTGATCTGTTAGATTACTATAATAATAAGTTAATTTAGCATATTCAATTATTTTATCTGATTAGTTAGAATATTTTATTCTGTTCCCCCCTTGGCCTTTTTTTTTTAAATACTATTAACGCCTTTATAACTAACTACTATCTTAATTAATTTAATTAATTAATTTTATATATATATATATATATTAGTTAGTTATACCTCTTTAACTAGTCAGTTATACGTTTTTATTCTAATAATTATATTTTTATTAAATAGTTAATACCTTTTAACTATCTATTAACTTAACAACCAATTAAATTAAAATTACTTTATACATATAATTTATATATTTATTTAAAGGTAAGGTCCCTTATTTTAACTAACTTCCATTTAATTTATTAAATAACTGGTTTTTTTACCCTGGTCCCTAGTCAGATTTAGCAATTGGTCTAGTTAGTCGTTGGAGGCTCTGCTCAAACTATTTAACATGCAAAGCTAGATCTCATTCTTCAACTTGTCCTGACGATGAACCACACTCGTTGGTTCGTAACGTGTCGACAAATGATCCATCTTGTGATTTACGCCGAAAAATCTCTCGTAAACTAGTTCAATCAGTTGGAGGAACTAGTAGGAGGTCTAGTAGTGGGGATCAACTTCAATCTAGCTTCACTGCTCCACTAGTTAACTAAAGATTCACTCATAAATAACTCATGCATGTTAGGTCAGAGGAAGACCCAATTGATATTAGAGTTTAGGAGAATGTACTATCAGTTGTATAATTTTCCGAGTTGTACAGATGGTGCTTGCAATTAGTAGAAGGCCTATGATGGATTGCGTAGTTGTGGTAAGGGATTTTCCCAATTAAATATGGGCTAATTCTCTCAGGAATTGCGCAAGGAAGCAGGGGCTTGGCAGGCAACATCATTGGCTAAGTGTTGGCTTGAGTTGGTTTGTGAAGCAGAGAGATAGATTGCTCTTATGTAGAAATTGTTGGGGTTGAACAAGCATTGTATTTTCTTCTCATATCTTCTAGTTGATGCAATATAGATAGTCGGGGTTTTGAGCAGTTGCTTTCCCAAGAAAAATATTGTGTTATGTGTGATTAAAATTCTTCATTTTCTGCTTAGTGTTTTCATCGATCAATTTTGGTTTCCGTTGATGAGAAGAGTAGATTATTTTCTTATGTTTTAGCATATCACATAAGTTGTTGAATCTATAAGTAAAAATATACACTATAATCATGCAAAAGCTCATCCAATCATGGGTCCACAATATGTCATCAGTGGACATGAATTTGAATGTTATACATGTAAAATGGCTTATACAATGAGTATGGGTTTTCCTACCTCAACAATGATATCATGATGATACTATATTGTAACTTATAATTAATGATCTCAACTAGTCTATTCTTGATCTAGACTTTTCACATGGTAAAGCACTTCAATCCTCAGCCACTGCTTCTGACTTTGTACTTTAGGGGGGAATTTTTTACAGGCCATTTTGTCACATTCAACTAAATGACCTTAAACCCGGATCAATCATCATCCATTCATAGCTTGCAATAATCCCCTGTAAAGGAAGATGCATCATCTTTCGAGAAGTTCTGAGAATTTTTCATTCTATTGGATAAAACCCCTAATTTAGGTCCCCATAACACTTCCTTAGTTCATATAGTGCGATGATGCAAGATGCATCAAAGGGGAAAAGTTGGTCGACGCAGGTCCATTCATAGCTTGCAAGAATCCCCTGTAAAGGAAGATGCATCATCTTTCGAGAAGTTTTGAGAATTTTTCATTCTATTGGATAAAACCCCTAATTTAGGTCCCCATCACACTTCCTTAGTTCATATAGTGCGATGACGCAAGATGCATCAAAGGGGAAAGTGTTGGTCGACGCAAGTTGCTCTTATTACAAGTGCAGTGACCCTTGAAATGAGGAAAAAATTAAAAATAATTTTGAAGATTTCTCTTCTAAAGGCTTCTATCGTGGAAGTTTCGATCCTTTATTAAGGATGTCCTCAAATTCCTACAAATGAGATCATATCTCTTATCCCATGGAGCTTATCCCCTTCTAAAGTGGATTTTACCCTAATTTGATGGATCTACAACCTCCTTACTTCTCCTATAAATGCATTACCTGCTATTAGGATTGGGTTGGCTTTTGGAGACTCTTAGTTATGCCCTCATGCTGCCCAATTGTGTCTAGAGAGATCCATTATCCATTCATGTACTTGAGGTGTACTTGAAGGGTTGCTATTGTGACAAAGGAAGGACAAGTTAACTCGGAGAGATATACAAGGTCAAGGATTTCAAAGAGTTGTAATCTTCTCCTACTTTCATTAATACAAAAATGCCTTGTTTTCCTATACACTATGTCTCATTTATGCATATATAGAACAGTGGCTTTTTGACTTATTGTTTAGAGATATTTGTATATGTTATTTGTCTATTTTGGTTCTCTTGCTTGTTTCAGAAGTTTTGCAGGTTCCATTTATAACATTTGGAGTTGGAGCTAAAGCTTGCAAATAGGGAGAAGAAGAGAGTCTACATTGTTTTCCAAGTAAGTCTTTCTTCCATATTACAAATTTCTCTAAGGAAAGCAAATCAATTTTGTCTTGGTTGTTTCTAGATCATACCACTAGGTCTAGGGAGTTTGCTTCTATCCGCAAAAGGAAATAATCCATATCCATGGTTAAAAAACTTGTCATATTGTAAGTATCAAGTTTTTATGTGCGTATTAATTAAATTTAACTATTGTTATGGAATCATTATTAGCCCATGCCAAGGCAAGACTCTAACAATCAATTTGTCTGTTTATCGCTATTAGTTTAACATTGATCAATGCAAATTACAATGTTTAACATTGAAAAATAATATTTATTTTTCAATATTATTAAAAAAAAAAAAAAAAAAAAAAAAAAAAAAAAAAAAAAAAAAATAATAATAATAATAATAATAATAATAATAATTTCAAACATTTGATTGGACCATAACTTGAAGGTCTTATTACAACTTTTACACAATATAATTCCATGTGGATAATTGGCTTACATATTTTATGCCATAATTTATAGATTTAGTTGCAATATTCATGCATGTTTTTTAAATATTTGCCTAGTGGTTTTTTATTCTTGAGCTTTGCAGCAAAATTAAAAATAAAATATTTGAAAATAACTTATACTCAAGTAAATAACATATTTACCATCAATTACTTCCCACCATAATTTAAGCAATATTTTGCATAAAAAAATGGATAGCAATAAGATGTAAAAAATATACCTACAAGAGTTACTTCCCACAATTATTTATGTTTTCTTGGACACTTATCAAACTATAAATGTGTAGACTTGCTAGTGGTTACTACCCACCAAATTTTATCCACTTCACATCTCAATTTGTTAGGTCTTGCCAAAACAAGTATATAAGATGATTTGTTTATCAATCATTATTAATTTAACAGTGACCAATGTAACTTATAATTATTTATGCAATTTTTCTGATAGCATAATTTCTAACTTGAGTTGGAGGGGCTAACTTGCACCGAAAACAAAATTACAATATAACAAATCGATTTTATTATTTTCAACTTTTTATTATTAATCAAGCTAAGATTTAAATGTTTACACTTAGACGCTACAACATCTCCCCCATACTGGGCTCTATATTAATTTTAACTTTTTATTTTTTAAAGTTGAGGAAACATATAAATGTTGAATGTTTATGTTAAATGTTAAACATTTACGTCTACACATCTACCCTTATACTGAGTTGTAAAGCGCTTGTCAGGGAAAAAATACAAAGACGTCATATTGCAGATCCTGTTATTGTTAATTGTAATATGTATATTGGATTACCATTTGCGTGATAGTTTGATAGACCTGGAGCATTTTTCATGAAGTGTTGAACTTTAAAATTAACTCACATCATGTGGCAACCATGTTTATAGTTTTCCTTTCGCTTTTTGAGTAATTCTTACACCTCTCTAGTATTGTTTTGTGAAGTGCTTATTCATCTATGCACACTCAACCTTGTATGTAGTATTGTTTTGTGAAATTATTATTATTAAATGCACACTCAACCTTGTATGTGAAATTTGATTAGAAAATATGAATAAATGCAAGATAGTTGTTAGTCATTTTTCAGTTTTTAAACAAAAATATATATTCATGATGGATGGGAAAATGGCTAATCACTGATTATAGTTGCACTATGTTTGTGTCTTTTGAAAAGCTTGGCAAACCTAGGGCACATGTATAGGGCATAGGTGAAGGATATAGATATAGGGTACATGTATATGATTCCCTTGGCTTTGCAGGATCAATGCAGTGTGGTGAAGGACTCAATTTTCAATGACGCTTCATCATAGACACAACGAAGAATGAACATAGTTCTAGGATATTTTACTAAACCTCTTGGAAGGGATATGTTTGGTTATGATCATTAAGGGGTGTTTATGAGGTCATCAGAGTAATGGTTGCATTCATAAATAGTGTATAATGATCAGTGTGTGACTTGTGGGTTTACAAAATCATTACATAATAAGTGACTATAGTCTATATGTATGTAAGTGAAATTTGAACATGAGATTATAGGTGATTGGGTGGAGTGACACTAGAATTAGAATATTAGGTGTCAAAAGAAAGGGGAATATAGGTGTGTTATAAAATTTGTTTATGCCCACACAAGGTAGTTTAATTGGAAATTACCATGTTATGAAATATTATATAAACCATGAGATTCAAGGTTCAAATCCCTCGTGGATCAAGCCAATAAAAGGAAAAGAAAAAGCTTTGTTTATGCTTCTTCCGTCATCCTTATATTAATACAAAATTTACTCATTGCCTTAGTGTCCATGATGTCTTCTACAATTGTGATTCGTTGTGAATTGTGATGCATTTAACAAATCGAATGACAAAGATGATAGCAATTATCATTATGGACAAAATTGAAAGTCAATTATTGAAGTGCAACTCTAGGTAAAGACAAAGTTAATAATCAATTATCATGAAGTGCAATTGGAGGTAAATACACAATATTTAACATCTAGCTTGTACTTGTTCTCAATATTGATAAAAGAAATATGTCACAATTTTATCTAGGTTTTCTGTAGATCTCGTTTTTCCGGATTTTTTCTTGCTAGTTTGTTTTTGATCTACGAGACTAGCTCACTCGGGGATTTCACACTCTAAGTCGTCCAAATCACCCAGGATCGCACTTGGCCTGGGCCACACCAACCCTTAACATGGTTGGATTTGTGCCCACAGGGTTTTGAACCTGAGACCTTAACACAAGGAGTGCCTTGAGAATGGATACTATCAAAAGGTATATTATAAGGCCATTTTGTCACCCTCCAAGCCATTATTTCTCCTTCTCTCACATTAATTAACATATTTTTTGCCATAATGTGTTTAATATGAAGATTAAAGAATGTTTGTCATGCTTCGTGGCCTACTGTGGTTAATGTGCAAGAAAAAGAGCATTTTTTAGTACATTTATGATGCAGAGGCACGTTGGAAGCATCTAGAGGAAGTGTAGGAGGTTTGTCTCGTGAATTTACTCTCCTTTGACTTGAATTGATCCCTAAAATCACTCATCTATAACTCGAGGTCTACTGGCAGCCAATGAACTCAAGTGAATGCAAGGATCTAAGGGATCTAGATCCACTTTTCTCGAGATTTTGGAGGGAAGTAGTCCTCCTTATAGGGAGGTTTCCCGTAAGGCATCTTTGTATAAATCAATAAGCCCAAGAGCTCTTTAGGATTCAAATTTTGGAAGAAAGAAGGGCTACTAAGAGCCAAGTTCTCAAGACTGTCATTTCTAGTCTTATTTGCATGATGTATCTAAACTCTATTTGATGTTAATGAAAATTATATTGTTGCTTCACATCTGAGTTTGTTGCAGAGGGTTGAGTCCCCTTGGGTTAGGGCCCAACCCAGAGGCAACAATCCCTCTTTTTGTATCATGTTTATGCATTGTTTTAGTAGCAACATTTCCTTCCTTGTTTGAGTAAAAGTTTATATGCTAGAAAATTGTGGTTGTAGGCCTGATTATCACCTCTCTTGTGGGAAGTGTGGTTGAGGAGTCTATAATAGTAAGCCAAAAAAATGTGGTTGCTTTCCTTTGCAATTGCTAGGATTTAGCTCATTGTCTCTTGCATACTTTGTTTATGCAGTTTAGGAGTTAAAATCATCTTTCTCAAGTTTGCATGTATGTAGGTTAGATTCATGTTGTAAGGTAAATTAGTTAATGAAATAAGATCCCTCTTTGTTTAATTTCATAAAATTTGACTCATCCTTTCTTGCTTAGCTTATTTTGCTACAATGTAATCATCATTTTGAGCGCAAGAAAAGGGATTGTTTTTGGTCTGCAAGTACTACTAGTGGCTTGCAGGGTTGACACACTCATCCTACACCCCACGTTTTCATCATTAACTCATTCCTTGTCACCCCACACTATCCTCAAAATTCTGCCACCAAGACCATATTTCTGGGTATTCGAGGGATACCATGTGCATGTGTTTTTGTGTAAGATGAGCCTCTGAGAGGTATTGGGCTTGGCAAAAGCCTCACACAACCCTCATATACCCTCCCCTACCCTTTCCTACATTCGAACCACCTTTTGCACCCTCTGGATGCTCATGGAATCAATCATATAGCAAAACAGGGCAATCTTGTAGCAATCCTGTACCGGTCCCTAAACTTGACCAAATTTGCTCCAAAAGCTTGGTTTTTGTCCCTTATGCTTGAATTATGACCCCTAGGCTTTGAATTCATGATTGAGGAAGACACAATACCACTTTGAACTTGCCTTCTTCTCACTACAAGCACGATTACGCAATTAGGATTATGTGACAAATTTCTAAATTGAATGATAATGATGATTTTCTCCTGAAATGCATATGAGTTTTGTTACTCTAGCCAAGTCCCTTTGAACACATTGGTTAAGAGGGTGATTTTCCCATGTAAATTAGATTATGCTTATTTCTTGAATTCATGCTCTTAGGATTTCAATTACAAAAGTGTTGTTCCTACATAAGATTAGTTTCTTTTAAAAGCAACTTTTCACGTTTTGCAATTAGACTAATGATTCACGTTGTTGCAAGTAGCACAAGGTTTACATTCTGCAAATAGACAAGTACTTTTCATTCCTGCAATTAGAACAACCTTTACATTCTTGCAACTACGGTTAAACTTTATTCTCTGTGCCTCTGCCTCTGCCTCTGCCTGCACTTGCTTTCTCATTGGTCCCTCTCTTTTCTACTTATGTTTCTTAATATGCTAAGCATATGTTGACATAAAACCATGTTGCGAGGATTTGTTTTCAAATGGGTTTTCTAAGGTTGAACTCAAGTTTGACCTGTGAACAAAACCCGCCAAATTCCAGGACAAATCAATAAATTTCTGTAGGAAAGCCCAAACGCATGTTGAGAGGCCAAATACTTTCTGTAACTTAAACAGAGTATGTGACCCATCAAATGGATTGTTATGGATGAGTCCCTTAAACCCATTTCAGCTTCGCTAAAAAACACTAATACAGTTCTCATTGCTCTTTCTTGAGTAGATTAGTTAATGAAGGCTTCTCCATCATGTAGTATGACTCTAGTCCTTGAAAAATCTTTGAAAAAACATTTACATTGAGAGATACCAATTTATATGCATGGCGAATACCAATTTATATACTCCGAGGGGTTTGACAAATCAAGGAATGAATGCCCGCCCGTAGATAGTTTAGAGGGGCAAACCTTCCTACACCATCGTGTTTGAGTTTAAAATGTAATTTTGATTACACAAATGGGTTCAGTATTTTGAAAAACTTTTTGAATTTTATAATTTAAATAAATTAAATTTGAGTTTTTTAATAATCAAAAGTTCACCAAAAATGTTTTTAAAATGTCATTTTGTTTATAAGTTAGACTAAACTTATATATATATATTAATATATATATATATATATATATATATATATTATATAGCTAAAAATTGTTATAACTTTTTTATATATAATATTAAAAATTATTATATACACATATATAAAAATTAAATGATAACAAAATTTAAAGATTAAAATATTTTAAAAATATATATGTTTTGTTCATGGGGCATAGAATAGATGGTGATAAAGGACTTTATTGTGGCACGCGAGTGCACGATGTGACGGTCGGGGCGGATGGTTTGCACACCCCCCGGCCAGTTTCGAATCCTGTGGAGCTGCTGCTGCAGCATATTTGTACTGATGATGGCGTCCAATATGTCTCGATGTGTCTGTTCTGACACGCATTTGTAACATATCTATAGAAAAAAAGAGGGCCCATAATGCTTTTAAAGGGAACTAGCCCCTCCCATCCTAAAAAAAAAGGGCTTTATTGAAACACTTAGACACTGTGTGGTAAAAATATGGCTACTTGGAAACTCCCTAGGCAATAGGCAAAAATCCGCTCATGTTTCTTTTTATATATTTAACTTTTATATAATATTAAGACATTATACTTCTATTATATTATAACAGTATAAGGCTCTCACAATTTAACAAACAAAAAACTTTATACTTTTATTATAACTATTTATAACTGAAACACTGTGTGGTAAAAATATAGCTACTTGGAAACTCCCTAGCAAAAATCCAGTCATATTTCTTTTTATATATTTAACTTCGAGACATTATACTTCTATTATATTATAACAATGTAAGGCTCTTATTACTTAATAAACAAAAAAATATACATATATTTCACTTTATACTTCTATTATAGCTATTTATAAGGGAGTTGTCTATAATGCGACTTTTTGGAGATTCCGGTGACGGAATCCGGCGGAAGAAATGAGGTTAAATCTTGATTTTTAAGCAGTTAAAATGGTTTTTTAACTGCATATTTAGATTCAGCGCCCTGAAAAACCCCTGGGAGCCATTGATTGTGCAGAAACTAGCTATCAAACTTTGGATTCCAATGAATTGCTGCCGGATTTTGACCGGAAAAATCCGCCAGATAGGCTTTCAAAAAGTCGCGTTATAGACTACTGCATTTATAAGTCTATAGATTTTATAATTTAAATATTATACTATAAATAAAAAATATACATATATTTAAAATATTATATTTATATATATATATATATATATATTATTAAGATAAAGATTAAATATTTTTTTTAATTACATATATTTTTGATTATATTTAACTTTGATATTTTTAAAATATTAGTGTTCTATTTATAATTATTTATAAATATATTAAATATATATAGATAATTAAGTGGGTATAATAAATAATAAAATTAACATCTTAAAATTTAATAGAAATGAAAAATATGATTAGAAAAAAGTTCTAAGAAGATTTTTTTTCGGTAAATCACATTAGAATGCTTTTGTCGACGCGTTTTGAACCACGAGTTGTGGTTAATTTCTGCGTTAAATTCACATTAAATTGTTTTGTCGACGCCTTTAGAACCAACTGTTGTCAAGACAAGCCTAATTCTACCAAAAAAAATAAAATAAAATAAAATAAATAAAATAAAATAAAAATTTCTATGTATTTAATAACACTATTCTCAATGTCTTTTTAAAACTAACTTAATTCTTATGGTTGTTGTCAAATTTTAACTTTTGAAACAAAATTTTATAATAAAATATAATTATGGAAAATTTCTTTTTAAAACAAATAAGTTTTAACTTTTAAGATTTTATTATTTCTTTTTAATAATGAATCTCTTTGAATTTTTGTGACTTCCTCACGAACTTGAAACAAAAAAATTATTTGTTTTTGTATTTGGCTTGTTTATGTGAGGTTTAAAATTTGTTAAATTCATTTAAAAAAGAAAAATATTCACCTAGAAATAAGATTTTGAAATTTTTGGTTGAAATTTGGCTCGTTCATGTTTAATTTGAAATTTGCTAAACTTGTTTCTGTGTTTTGAAATTTGTTAAACTCATAAAAATTAATTCACTTAGAAATAAGATTTTAGGAAATTTTGGTAAAATTAATTGTATTTTATTTGGCTCGTTTATGTTTAATTTGAAATTTGTTAAACTTATCAAATGAATTTAAGTAGGAATTCAACGAACTTCAAATTTAATCAATTTTGTTTTGATATAAAAACCTTGAAACTCTCAATTGCCACGAAGTTCGAGTTTGAGCGCTAAAACAAAAAAAATTGAAAATGGATGGTGTGGGAACTATAGATACTTTGTAGTCTGCCAACATTCCTGTCAAAGTGATCACTCAAACGGAGGTGGCAACGACAGTTGTATTGACGCCGTTGGAGGAATGGAATCCCAATATAGGTATGGCAAAGAAATCGGATTTTCCATGCGGTCAGTGCCATTTCCATATGATATATTCTCATTGCGTGTAGCCTTGCCATTTCATTAACAGATCTCATCGTCTAAATTTTGATCTCACCATCCAGATCTGGATTAGATGGGCACTCCGATCAAAGAGAGCGCGCCATTGCAGAAGCAATGGAGCTTCTCAAAGCTGCTAAAGAGGAAGCAATATTTGAGTGGTTGAAGTTAGTGAGGAGGAGGATTCACAGAAATCTGGAGCTAAAGTTTGAGGAATTCAATACCAGCAAATGGATGCAATGGGAGTGCATTACGATGGAGTCGTCTACAAAGGCAGAGGAATTGCCTGGACAGCCAAAAGTGGCCAAAATCCAGGCAAAAAAATTTCAAAAAATATTGTAGAGGCATTATTTGAATCGTGTTTTTATGGTGGAAATGGATTCAGCACCATCTTTTTTTTGCTTAAGCAAGAGTCCAACCTTCTAATTCATTAAAGTGTAAAATCCATTACATATTGTACAACAGTTCACAAGGAACTGTGAAAAAAGTGGAAAAAATCTAAGACTTCCAATTACCCAGCCCAAGGCCGAAGTCCCGCCCCTTACACACCATACTGCTACTTCTGAAAAGGAAAACCAAGCCTCCAAACTACTAAACCATTAAACGCTAACTCTCTAGGTATCAAGGAGACCTCCAAAGCAAAGAGCATCGGAAGCCGTAAAGACTCCTAAGCCTGGAAAGCCGTCAACAGTTCATTATCTTGCGTCGCCCGACTCGCTTCCTTAATCTCCACCGTTGGATCCTCCTGATCAATCCAACAATTGTAGAGGTTATCGCAATGTGAAGAAGCCCAACTGTTGACCAGAAGGTCCCACTGACTTGCTCGCTCCATTTTGACCGTCGATCCGCTCTCCCTGATCCGATGGCTAAGGATCATATCGCGCGGTGCAACCCTATCGAACATCACTGTGCGAGAAGGGCGGTAATGCCTCAAACCCCACTGCCACATGTTAACCAATGAATGGGATCTCTTCCAAATATTGAAAACTGCTTTCCACTTACACCGCATGTGATCGCTAGAAAACCTCCCCCAACATGGTAAGATGATCGCCGACGAAAAACAGGGGGTATTACGGCCCAAAATTGGTACCTGAGACGGATGAATCATCACTTTTGCTCCTCCCCTGTACCTGAACTCGTATCCGAAACTATCACCACCATTCAACCTTTTTGCTGAAAAACTGGCACTCCCCTTTTGTTTCCCCTTGGGCTCTCTAAGCCAATTCTTTACTTGTCTGTGGGGGTCGAAAAAGTTCTGCCACCCATACCCGGACGAGCCATGCAGAAAAAGGCTACCCATGCAAAACACCGTGATTAGGACCTAGCTGCTAAGTGCCTGTCCTCTTCCACTTGATCATGACACAGAGTTTTCACTCTGCACTACAGCCACACCTGCCAATTCATTGTAACCTTGCTATTAGGACAATTCACCCCTTAGTTAGCCAGTAGATCCGCCAGCTTGTTGGTTGTTCTGCGAACATGGTTAAAACTAATAGTACGAAGTCCATGGAGATGACCCTGCATTCTTTGGAAAACTCGGATAAGCCTCCAGTGTTTTGAAACTTTCTCCGGCCCTGTTCCACAGTTGATTCTTTTTACCGAGTTAATAATTAACTCTGAGTCCGCTTCTATATTCACATTCGAGCGGTTGTCCTGCTTCAGAAACTCTAAGCATTGTTCCATAGCCATTAGTTCCGCCATGTTATTGGTAGTGTTATCACCCCAAGAAACTCTCCTAGGTTGTATATCAGAGATGCTCGGGAACATTACAAACTCAACAAAATGTTGGAAGAAATGGTGGATGAATGAAAGAAATGTTGCATATTCAAGCCAGATAACCACTTCTACTGTGCTTAACCCCATACATGGGTGAACACCCCCAGACTACAAGGCTTTAGACCACCAATTACTCACAGTTTGAGGATTTAGTGGAAATGGAGAATACTGATCACACCACCAGATGCACAAGACCATGTGATGGCCGGCTACAACCAGAAAAGAGGTCTGTAAATCTATTATCTAATGCACAGACAGGATGATAGCTCTCTGGCATTAAAACAACAAAAACCTGCATACAAATTCAATGATACATGCTAGATTCAAACACAGAGGTGGGATGACAGCCCCTCTAATGCTAAACATCTACATCACATGAATAAATGCATAACAGGGACAACCTAGAACAAAGAAGAAGTGGAAAGTGAGCAATTAACAGCAAAAGAAGCTTGCATTAGCTGAAAATGAAGACCAGACGCTGCAGGTATCACAGTAGTTACAGTGTCCAAAAGTTGAAGCTTACAACAAAATAACACTCATCAACCATCATCATTCCAGATTACATCATTGTACTGGGTATCTATAGAGTTTGTTTACAAATATATTTTGCTATACAATATGTGGAGGGGTCATAATGAACCACCAACCACTTTAACTCTCTGATGGAGTCTTTGCTACGATCTACTGGCTTTAATGGACAGATCTGATCTTTTTTTATATTTTGTTGTCCTTCCTGAGTAGGTGGAATGTTGTTTGAGAGGAGCACCATAACTAATTAAAGCTTTGATCTGCTCAAGGTCGTCCTTTTGTTCTTTGGCAAGAGTGCTCTTGAATGCGATAGTTGAACATTAAATATGCCGGGTACCAGTAGTTGATCGCCTTCATTCCTCGAGAGTACAAAATGATTGTGAATGAGCGGAGCAAGAAAATCAGCCATTGGATGAAGTAGATGAATGGAGGGGATCGATTTACAGGGGTATTAGGAGAACACGCGGATGGAGAGACGTAGGTCGTCGGATCGTGGTCGGACAGATCCAACGGCAATCGGGCGCGAAAGAGGGGCGGAAGTTAATGGGGCAGAGAACATACGAGTGGGCGGCAAGCGGTTTCCCCGCACCGCTTATGGGGAAGGGTGGTAAACGTACGCGGGGGACGCGATCACATCCAGCGCCCGACACGTGGCGGATGGGACCCGTCGGAAACCGCCGATATCGCAAGTTAACGCATAGGCAAGTTTCATTGGCGAGAGAAGCGATCACTGTCGGATCGTGCGATGGACACGATTAACGGTGGGGAAGAGAACAAGGCTTAGCGTGCGATAGAATAGCAGCGACCGTCGAATCATGATGCAATTGACGGTGGGGATTAAAATGGAGGGATAAACGAGAGCACCGAGTCATATGGTCGGGTCACATGGCGATTAGAATTAGTGCTAAGGGCCTAAAGCACATAAGCTTACGCAGCGAAGTAATGGTGGAATAGAGTGTTTGAACAGGGAATCAAGAAGTCACTCTGATAGAAGGAGAGACAGAGAAGGCGGGGCTATGGGATGTGAAGAAGTTGAAGGAGGAAGGAAGAAGAGACTGTTGTGAGCTTCCTTTTTGCAAAAACACCACGGCCAGGCTGTAATTTGATCCTCCAAATGCTGAAGTTTGTAGCAGAGCTAACATTGGCTCCTTTTGGGGATGAGATCCTCCCTGTGAGGTCTCAAGAACTGCAGACCAATGCCTTCATACAAAACCCGCTTAAAAACATTGCCTAGTAGTCCATTGGGCATGGAGTCAAACTAAGTCCACGCTAAAATCTATAAAAGAAAATGCTTACAATTACTAAGGCCTGAGGACCTTAATCAACATAAATATTCAAAAACTGGCCCACTAGTGGGCCATCAAAATTGTTTCTCCTTCTCTCGATCTGTTCATCATAGATCAGCAAAACTGAATTTATTTGATCATCTACTCCGAACAGTTTAGGACATTTGAGCTTGATAGGTAGATATGAATCAAATTTCATCCCCTTTTTGTATATTCTCATCCTTGGATGTTCTTCGTGGAGGCATTTGTACACCTGCTAAGTAATCATGGTTGCTGTGTACTTGTCTGTGTCATTTGTGGTCTGCACAACTAATATGAATGGTGAACCAATGTGTTCTTATGCAGGGGACACAGAGACATCATCTGCTCCTACATTTTTCTCAGAACATTCCTCATCCAAGGAGGAGTCCCAAAACTGAGCACCCTCTTCCTCTGTCAACTGACAAGCTTCCTTCTCAATCTGTATGGAGGCCAACTGAGTAGGTTAAATATCAAGACTAAGGTGATCAGTTTCAGCCTTGAGCATTGAATTTTGTTCTGCCTCAGTGTTCCAGGGGCAACTTTGAGGGACTGTCATTTGGTCTGACAAAGAAACATAAGATGATGGGGAGCTTTCTTCTCTCGTTTTAATCACTGGACTGGGGATGATAGCAGGCTGGAAAATTTGCAGATCTGTATAGCCATGGGAAGAAGGGCTGGCTTCAAGCTCAGATTCTTCGAGGATGAAGGGATCTGCTGCTATTTGCTTCTGTTGATAAGTTGTTGTTCTGTAGGTACAACAAATTGATGAGCAATGCCTTTGGATAATGCTTGTTCATAGGCAGCTTTGGTCAAGAAGGGGGCACTGCCCTTGTCTTCCAAACCCTGGACTTCCTCCTCTTCTTCATACTGCTCTTCTTCCATGACTATATTCTGAAAAAGGGTCTTCACCCTTCGATCTTCGTTTATATTTTTGCTTCTTTGCAGAATCTACACTTGCTCCACCTCTGAATGCTGCTCAACTCTTAACTTGGAAAATTCAAAAGCCAATGACTCAATCATTCTGGCCATTTCGTTGATCTTATAATCTGAGGATGGTGAGAGCCCATCCCTCTGTAAGTTACCAAACTCAGTATGATCATAGAGCAGATGTTCCTTATCCTCCCAGTGCTTTAAAAAAACATCATCCAGAGCCTCAATGTCCGCTATGCACCTAGGGGCTAATTCACTGAACCATTTTCTAGCTTCTCCCTCTAGGCTTTGGACAAAAACCCTCATCCACACATCCTCTTCATAGATATCCAGGTTATCAGCATAGTTATAAAAGGATTCGAGGTGCTCTTCAGCTGATACTCCTTCTTTACCAGTAAACTTCGGCATGTATTCCTGATAATCTCCTGCAGGCATGGCATTTAAATGAACAGGCAAGACCAGAGGTCCATACCTAGCAGTAACTATTCTTTCTATCTTTGTGAGGGCTTGCTGGCTTGCCATGACTGAGGAATATGAAAGGATACTGGTAGATTGAATGATATGAATCAATGAAAAGAATGACAAAGACAGAGGAATATGATGGACAACATGGATGCTTCTTTCAACTATGGTCTGAAAGGGAAATGAATGACTGAGGAGTTGAATGAATCTCAGAAGGTGACTACTTCACTAACATAGATACATGGAACTTTTAAGGCTTACCTGACCTTGGTGCTCCTTTCTACGATACTTTCTTCTGCTTAACGAACTTCTTAGGATCAGGCATTGGTTCAACTGGTGATTTCTGAAAATTTCTTCGAGTATGTCTCACAAACTGAGCTAGAACTGCAAAGTGGAGTCGCCACCATG
The DNA here is from genome assembly GCA_000404065.3 of Pinus taeda. Classification (NCBI taxonomy): domain Eukaryota; kingdom Viridiplantae; phylum Streptophyta; class Pinopsida; order Pinales; family Pinaceae; genus Pinus; species Pinus taeda. The sequence continues at coordinate 101,005 of APFE031466311.1, read as the reverse complement.
TAGGTCCTCCAGTAGAGTCGCTAGATAGATGATTACAACCAAAATATGTGTCCAGACCTTGTTTATCATCAAGATCTGGAACTGTGTCGTTCTCCCAGGGAAGGTGAGCTCCAATCTCCTCTCCCCGGCAACGACACCAATTAATGTTATCACCCCAAGAAACTCTCCTAGGTTGTATATCAGAGATGCCGGGGAACATTACAAACTCAACAAAATGTTGGAAGAAATGGTGGATGAATGAAAGAAATGTTGCATATTCAAGCCAGATAACCACTTCTACTGTGCTTAAGCCGAGACATGGGTGAACACCCCCAGACTACTAGGCTTTAGACCACCAATTACTCACAGTTTGAGGATTTAGTGGAAATGGAGAATATTGATCACATCACCAGATGCACAAGACCAGTAAAGAGGTCTGTAAATATATTATCTAATGCACAGACAAGATGACAACTCTCTAGCATTGAAACAACAAAAACCTGCATACAAATTCAATGATACATGCTAGATTCAAACACAGAGGTGGGATGACAGCCCCTCTAATGCTAAACATATACATCACATGAATAAATGCATAACAGGCATAGCCTAGAACAAAGAAGAAGTGGAAAGTGAGCAATTAATAGCAAAAGAAGCTTGCATTAGCTGAAAATGAAGACCAGACACTGCAGGTATCACAGTAGTTACAGTCTCCAGAAGTTGAAGCTTACAACAAAATAACACTCATCAACCATCAACATCCCATATTACAACGTTGTTTTGGGTATCTATAGAGTTTGTTTACAAAGATATTTTGCTATACAATACGTGGAGGGGTCATAATGAACCACCAACCACCTTAACTCTCTGATGGAGTCTCTGCTATGATCCACTGGCTTTAATGGACAGATCTGATCTTTTTTGATATTCTGTTGTCCTTCCTGAGTAGGTGGAATGTTTTCTGAGAGGAGCACCATAACTAATTAAAGCTTTGATCTGCTCGAGGCCGTCCTTTTGTTCTTCGGCCAGAGTGCTCTTGAATGCAGTAGTTGAACAGTAAATATGCAGGGTACAGGTAGTTGATCGCCTTCATTCCTCGAGAGTACAGAATGACTGTGAACGTGAATGGGCGGAGGAAGAAAATCGACCATTGGATGAAGCAGATGAACAGAGGGGATTGATTTACAGGGGTATCGGGAGAACACGCGGATGGAGAGACGTAGGTCATCGGATCGTGGTCAGACAGATCCAACGGCAATCGGGCGTGAAAGAGGGGCGGTTAATCGGGTGGAGAACGTATGAGTGGGCTGCAAGTGGTTTCCCCCCATCGCTTATGGGGAAGGGTGGTAAACCTACACGAGGGACGCGATCACAATTAGCGCCTGACACGTGGCGGATGGGACCCGTCGAAAACCGCCGATATCGCAAGTTAACGCGTGGGCAAGTTTCGTTGGTGGGAGGAGCGATCACTGTCGGATCGTGCGATGGACGTGATCAACGGTGGGGAAGAGAACAAGGCTTAGTGTGCGATAGAATAGCAGTGACCTTCGAATCATGATGCAATCGATGATGGGGATTAAAATGAAGGGATAAACGAGAGCACCGAGTCATATGGTCGGGTCACATGGCGATTAGAATTAGCGCTAAGGGCCTAAAGCACATAAGCTTACGTAGCGAATTAATGGTGGAATAGAGTGTTTGAATAGGGAATCAAGAAGTCACTCTGATAGAAGGAGAGACAGAGAAGGCGGGGCTATGGGGTGTGAAGAAGCTGAAGGAGGAAGGAAGAAGAGACTGTTGTGAGCTTCCTTTTTGCAAAACACCACGACTAGGCTGTAATTTGATCCTCCAAACGCTGAAGTTTGTAGCAGAGCTAACTGGTAGCTTTTCCTAAATGACCATGGAAGATGGAGATAATACTTGCTCTATCATCCCTTAAAACCCCACCATAGCCAGCATTTCTCGGGTTGCCTTTAGAAGCTCCGTCAATATTGTATTTCAAATACCCTGCCGGGGGGGTATACCGGACATTTTTCTCCATATTTGAAGAAATCACTTGCCTGTCCATGCTTAGAGGAATGATCCTCTGAATACCCAACTGCTTTAGAATTTTCAAATCTGCCTTTGAAGAAGGATTTTTAGGATAATTCTTCACTGTGGATCTTACTGTTTCCTTCAGCTGTTTTAAAATCATCTCAAACAGGAGATGAGAGGGTTTATTTTCCTCTTTAAATATTCTCTTGTTCCTTTATTTCCAAACATTCCATATAATAAAGCTTGGTGTTAGGGCCCAGGCCGAGTTAATCCATTCATAATCAGAAAAGTTCCTTCTCCAATTATTGAGGGTGTTAATTATACTCCCTTTGTCTCTATCAGATTGACAAAAAATAATGGCAAAAGAATCCCATAGCCAGGAGGTAAAGCTGTAGCTATTGAGTAAATGTTCCATTGATTCCTCTTGAGCCTCAAAGAGGTGGCATCTAGAAGGCCCCAGAACCCCCCTCCTCCTAATATTATCCCAAGTCAAGATTTTTTTGTTATGAACTAACCACATGAAGAGTTTGATCTTCATCCACCCTTGGTGCCTCCATAGGTTTGGCCAAGTCTTGTCTAGTATAAGAAAGTTCAGCTTAAGTAGAATTCCTTTTGCTTCCTTAAGATTGAAGGTAGCCTCATTATTATTGCCCCATCTTAGCTGATCTTGCCCTCCTGTTACTAAGATCTTCCTTTGCTCCAGCGTTTTCCTTAGTATCTCTGCTTTTCTACTCAAGGGGCTCCCATCTCTGCCATCGATGTTCTTCTAGGTTCTCCACTTTTCTGTATGTTGTGTATGCTCCCAGAAGTCCTTTACCTTAATTAGTCCTTGCATATCTGTCTCGTGCTTAAGGTCTAAAAAGTCCTCATTTAGCAGTATTGGTTCTTGTTTCCACTTGTCCTCCCATAAAAGAGCTAAGTTTTCCTCTCTGATTTCCCAGAAACTATTTTCTTGTACAAGGCTCCTGTTCTTCTAGGCTTTGTTCCAGATGTGTGAGCCTTTTATGTTTCCAGAAATTCTTATGAGATCACTAGTATGCCATGAGCTAGCATATTTTTCCTTCCAGATATTTGCTCATTGGGCCTTTGGATTTTGTACCCAACGCCACCAAAGTTTGGCCCCTAACTTAAGAATTTCTTGATCATCCAAGCCTAGGCCTCCATAGTTCTTGGGTCTACAGATTTTATCCCAAGAAACTAAGGCCCACTTTTTCCTTGTTTCCTCCTTACCCCATAGGAAATCTCTTTGGATGTTTCTGAACTACTGTAGGACCCCTTTTGGAGCCGGGAGGGCTGATAGCATGAATTGCCTTAGTGAGAACTAGCCTACCGGCTAGGTTTAAAGATTTGATGGTCCATTTCTTTAACTTTATCCTGTAGCTTATTGATTAATGGTTCCCAGATGCTTTTGTGCAATGGTTTAGCAGTAAGAGGGATGCCTAATATTTTGAGGGGAGGGAGTCCCTTTGAAAGCCTAGAATTTTGGAAATATTTCTCTGAATCACAATATTGGTATTAAAGAAAAAGATTTTTGATTTGGATAGATTAACTTCCATACCTGTGGCCATGGCAAAGACGTTCAGTAACTGTTTATAGGCTGTAGCTTCTTTGAATGTAGGGATTCCCTGTAGCATGGTATTATCTACAAATTGTTGATGAGTTAGAGCCTGCCCATTCTCAGATAGTTGAAGACCTTTAATCTTACCTGTAATTTTAGCATGCTTGATAGATCTACCAAGTCCTTCCATCATGAGAATGAAAAGAAAAGGAGAGAGTGGGTCTCCCTGTCTGAGGCCTCTGGAAGGAAAAAAGATCTCTGAGGGAGAGCCATTCACCAAAATTGAAAAGCCGGAGGGGGTTACTAAGGCCATAACCCACCTGACCCAATTATGATCAAATCCAAAAGAAATAAGAACCCTCTTCATATAGGTCCAGTTGACCTTATCATAAGCTTTGGCTATATCTAATTGCATAATCATTCCAGCCTGCCTTTTGCTACTTAACGAGTGCACCACCTCTTGGGCTTGAATTATGTTGTCTAAAATTTTTCTGCCTTCCACATAACCTGATTGTTCCCCTGAAACTAGGGTAGGAAGCAGAGGTTTAAGCCTATTAGCCACTACTTTGGATATTATCTTGTAGACCACATTACAGATAGCTATGGGTCTGAACTTATCCGGAGTTTGTGCTATATCCTGCTTAGGGATAAGGGAGATGAAGGAGGTATTGAGCACTTTCAAAATAGTTCTGTTCAACATGGAATCCTCCACTACATTGAAAACATCTTGTTTGACAATATTCCAACATGCTTTAAAAAAATCCACATTGAAACCATCTAGGCCTAGTGCTTTTCCATTCTGCGTTTCTTTGAGGACATTCCCTACCTCCTCTTCAGAAACTGGCTTGTTTAGATTGAAATTTTCCTCTTTGGTTACCAGCTTTGGTATGTTTCTAGTTATCTCACTGATAGACTGCTCCCTGTCTGAAATATTTTCTAGAGTGATTCTTCGGAAATGCTGAACAAACTCAGCTTCAATATTCTCATGGGCGGTGAGAAGAATCCCATCTTCGTTCTTGATTAAAGATATTCTGTTGTGAGTTCTGTTTGCCATAGTGGATCTGTGAAAAAATTTCGTGTTTCGCTCTCCCTCTTTTAGGTATTGAACTCGAGACTTTTGTCTCCAAAAAATTTCCTCTTGTTTGCATAGATTATCCCATTCTTGATGATATTTATCCACTTGGTTATTTTTATCTCTATCAAATCCATCCATGATGAGAGCTTGGTTGAGAACCTTCATTTTGTTTTCAACAGATTTTTTTTCCACAAAAATATTGCCGAACTCATTTCTGTTTCAATCCTTTAGTCTAAGTTTGATATGCTTTAATCTTTTGTGGAGAAGAAACATTCGTGTTCCCTGAAACTGTAAATATTTTGACCACCATTTTTTAATATTGTTGATAAAATCTGGGTGGGAAAGCTTGATATTTTCAAATCTGAAAGGTTTGTTTCTGAAAGAACCTATATCTTTGATCTCTAGTTGAACTGGCCAGTGATCTGAGCCTCCAAAGGGGAGAAATTTCGCTATTACTTCCTTATTTGTCAGCATAAGATCCTCTGAGATAATGAATCTATCTAACTTTGAGGCTACCTGAAACTCACCTCCTCTTTTGTTATTCCAAGTAAAGAGACCAATATTCGTTTCAGTGTCTACTAGGTTCATATTGTCTATGAAAGTTTGAAACTCTAAAGAGTCTTTACTAAGAGTCTTGATTCCTCCTTTTTTCTTCGAAAGAGATATAATCATGTTGAAGTCTCCACCCAAGATCCAAGGTATTCCTGCATGTCTATTTCTAAGCTCCACCAGGGAATCTAGAAACCTGTGTTTGTCGTCTATTCTTTGAGGGCCATATACATTTGTGACCAGATAGGTGTACTTGTCTCCTATAGGTTGAACAACTACTGATAAGTAGTTCCTGGTTGCCTCAACATCTAGAATGCTAATTTTTTGAGGGTTCCAAAGAGTGAGAATAACCCTCGCTGTATTCTCTGCTTTGACTTATAGAAATTCAAATCTACTAAGCCATTTGCTATGAATTTGTCTTAATTTTTGAATGGAACATTTCGTTTCTTGGATAAATATTATATCCAACATTTCTTGTTTCATCCTATTACTAAGCATTGTCTGCGTTCTCCTACTCCCTAGACTTCTGATATTCCAAGATGTAAACTTCATAATTAAAGATTTGTGAAGGAGTAGCTGGCCAGATCTTTCATCTTACCTAAATCTATCATTAGCTTTCCACACTCCATCAAGAGTTCATTCTGTTTTTTCCTACGTCTCTTCTTACCTGGGTTTCGTGTTGCTAGTCCTGGAGTTGTTTTCATCGTCTTCACCCCTCTATTGTCCTGCTTGTTTATGTTTTTTCCTTTCTCCAACGCATTTGCCTGCATTTTCCATAAGAACAATTGCTGTATTTTGTTGATCTCTTCTTGAGGTACCGAATCTACTCCTTATGTATTTCCCTGAATCAAGAACCCTTCTAGATCCAGGTTTTCTTTGTCCAGAATCTCCTGCAACTCATTTTCCTCGAGGTCCATTTCACTCTAGGTCATTTCTTGATCCATCTCAAGTTTTGTGTCACTCATCATAGTTTCTTTCTGATAATCCGTTTCCTGTGTTTGTTCACTGTCTTTTTCTTTTTTCTTTTCCTTAGAATTTTCTTCCATAGCTTGATCTTCTTTAGGAATCTCTTCGTTTTCCTTAAGAACTTGGAATTTATTTTGGCTGACTTGTAGCCCTTCATCTTGATGATGCTTTGGTCCTCTTTTGCCGCCTTTTCCTCGATTTACCACTTTCTGGAAGCTGTCTGTTTCCTTTGTTGTGTTTGTTTTGCTGTTATTTACCCTTTTACCGATTGGACAGTCTCTAAATAGATGTTCATGTTCATGACATCTGCGACATCTGAAAGGAATATGCTCATAGTCTACTGTTTGCACCCATTCTTCATCAAAAACCTCCAAGATCGCTTCATCTGGTAGAGCTCTTGATAGATCCATTTCCATACATATCCTAGCAAAGGAAGTGTATTTCCCTTTTCTGGTGGCTTCAGAAGCTTTGACAAAACGACCTAATTTATTGCCTATGGCTGTTAACGATTCATTTTGCCAATAATCCAGAGTAAAGAATAGAGTCTTACCCATACCGGTACCGAAGTAAAAGTCTCTCGTTCCGGGACAAAATTCATCATCCATGGCCTCATGTAGAGTCTAGCTGCTGCATAGAAGTAGGGTCCTCCTTCAAATACTCTGTCCTTGTCTTCAATGTTTGTGAACACCACAATGAAAAATCCCTTTGACCCAAGATGTAGGTCAATGCTCCCTTTAGGTTTCCAATGATATTTGATCTATGTCTGTAATGCTTTTTCAGTGGGCCATAGTCCCATGAACTTATAGATAATAGCATATGTCCGCATGTGATCCCTCTGCGCTTGCAGAGCAGGATCATTTAAAATAACTCTAGGTGTTATCTCAGCTTTGGGTTTGCAGGGTCCCATTTGCTTTTTGTCTTTAGTCCCCTGTTTTTTGTCTTCTTCCTCCTTGTTCTCTGTGCCATTGTTTTCATTAATTTTGGCTCCCGTTGTCTCATCTTCCTTATTTCATTTCCCTTCCTCCAAAGTTCATCTAGCATTTTCTAGAGGTTTCTTACCTCTACTAGCAACTGCCTCCTTGTAGGAGGGAGTGGCACTCCCTCCTCTATGACCCTTTATGCGAAACATAGCCTGCAACTTGCTGAAACCCTTGTTGTTCGTCTTCGCGCCTCCTTTCACAAGTCAATCCGTTTTAATCAAGTTCGCCCAAAATGGATTCAGCGCCATCAAAAACATCTAGGACACCTAAAATTTTGAAGTTTAACAACTATAAATTGGATATACAAAAATTCTTGCAAGATTTTCTCTAAATATAACCAGAATTTCCATAACTTTCCAGACAATTCCTCCGCTAATTAGACTATGGCCATTACGATTGGCCCTTTGCACGGACGGGTGTGGTTGCTACGATAGGATCGGGCGTGCTGACATAGATGAAAAAATGATTTTTTTGCTTTTTTTATTTTTTATTTGGGTTCAGTTTTTCAATATACCTGGTTCATTAGGTAGGTTACAAGGTAATTTGTTAAAGAAAGTCGTCTACTGTGTAAATATCATTAATTTGAAATTTTGTATGTAAAAAATCTAGTTCATTAGATATCATTTTGGGATTCAACTGCGTTAAGTAAGTCATTCAAACTTATGACCATTTCCATGAGAGGTAGTCGTAACTGACTAATTTCTCAA
>APFE031466311.1:0-71969 GCA_000404065.3 Pinus taeda | reverse complement strand
GGCCTTATCGACTTCCATTGACCAGATTACTTTGATTATTTCCTCATCAGTTATGGGTCTGCAAAGGGCTGTATTTTCATCAGAGTTGACGAGGAGGGGAATATTGGAGAGGAATTTTGAGGCTTCCTCTTCATTGCCTTGATTTCACCTGTTCAAAACCTTTGCAAACTTGGCCCTCCGAGGTTTTGATTTCAGCTATATGGTTCCGGGACAGTCTAGCTCTGTATTGTCTGTGGAAAAAAGTGGTGTTCCGGTCCCCAGCCTTTAACCATAGACCTTTGGACTTTAGTCTCCAGTATTCTTCTTCAACTTAGAAGGATTGGTAGGTGGATCGTTGAGCTTTTACTTCCTCATCCAAAAGTTCTGTTGTAATATCTTTATTTTCCATTTCTGTTTGCATGGAGTATAGTCTCTGAACTGCCTCTTTTCTTTGATTGGTTGGAGTGGGGTCTGGCTTTTTTATCCATTCCTTCAATGCGTGTTTTGTGGCCTTCAACTTTTGTTCCCATATGTAACTAGAGGAGCCTGAGAAGGATTTAGCCTAGGTAGCTTTCACAGTGTCCATGAAGCCCACTTTCTCAATCCATAGAGGGCTGAAACGAAAGGGAATGGGGCCCAGATCTTCTTCATCTTCCAATAGTCGCTGTATTGGCTTGTGGTCAGAAGTCAATTTGAGCAGAATTTTTGTGGTGACGATCTTTTTATTCATAAGAAGGGCGCTTTGAACCAGGAACCTGTCCAGGTGGGCAGAGATATGATCCGACCCAGCACGATTATTTGACCATGTGAACAGCCCCTGGACTGGAGGGAAGTCTAAGAGATCCCAATTCTGAACGACCTCCTCCACAGAGGCCAGCATGGGGTCTTTGGTGCTGGAGCCGCCCCTCTTCTCTTTTGGATTCAGAACTATATTTAGGTCTCCTGCTATGATAATATTATTTGGGGAATGCTGCTCTAGATAAAATGAAAGCGAGTTCCAACATTCTCTTTTTTTTTTTCAGAATAATTTACAGGAACATACAGATTGAAGAGAGAGACGGTCAACTTACTAACTTTATGCGTCAATTTTGTGAAGATCCAGTGTTGAGATTCTTGAAAATTATTGAGCTGGAATGTACAATTTGACCAAAGAGTAGCCAGTCCTCTGGAAGTGCCCCTGGCGCTGACTGCCTTACCTATATTTTTATTCCACTTTGACTTGCTGGTGTCTAGAAGGGTTTGCCCTTCAATCTTGGTCTCTTGGAGCATGAGGATGTCTGAGGGTTCTGCTTTAAGAAGATCCTTGACTACTTCTAGTTTGGAAGGGTTCCCCAGTCCTTTGCAGTTCCAAGAGACAAGCTTCATTATTTACTTAGTGGAGGGGTGGGACCTCCCTTGGAAGGTCTCGGTCTGGTATTTCGCCCTATGGACATTTCTATTGTGGCTTGACTCCCTTGGGTTTTAAGTCTTTCGGCCTCTTCTTCTCTCGCTTCCTTACGGGATTTCCTTCCAACTCTTTTTGAGGGACACTCATAGACTTCATCCTCCGATGATCCTGAGCTTTCTATTGCTTTTTTCCTTGTGACTTCTGCATATGAAGGGTTGGATGGGCTGCCCTGTGTGACCTCGATGTGCTTTTCCTTATCTCCTTCATTGCTTGGAGGGGTGCTTTCTACATGCACCAGATTTTCCTGCTTAGGGGCTGCTGGGTTGTTTTGGGTGCTTGCTGTCCCTTGTTCGGTTGCTGCGTCTTCCTGATTGGGCTTAGAACTGCTTGGAATCCCTGTTGTCTTTCCTTTGCTAGAACCTTTTTTTGGGTGTGTTGTTTTTTGAACTAGAGTCCATTGTTCTTCTTTTTGTTTATTTGATTGCTCTTCTGCCTTCTTCTTGCAATGCTTGGCAAAATGTCCGTGCCCGTGACAATGTCTAAATTTGAAAGGGAGCTGTTCATAATCCAATTCCTGAACATGCACCCATCCAGCGACAGTGAGTTTAATTGCTTCTGGTAACCCCTCCTCTAAATCAACTTCAACGCATATGCGAGCACATGAATACTGATATTTTCTTGCAGCTTTGTCGATGTATTTACCTAGCGCATTGCCGATATTCTCAAGGGATTTTTGATTCCAGTAGTGGAGAGGCAGATGGGGGAGTCTCACCCAAACCGGGACAGTAGAAGGGACATCCTGGGAAGGGTCAAAGTCTGGGGACCATTTGTTCAGATACAATCCCTGCGGTCCCATGAAGTATGGGCCATTTCTGAATATTAAGCTTCTGTCTTCTGGGTTTTCAAATACAAAGACAAAGAATCCTTTACCTACAAAGTAGCTTTTGATGCTCTCTTTGATCAGAGGGTTCCAGTTTCTTTGTGTTCAGTCTTCTACTGACTTCGGAGAAGGCCAGAGGCCCATGAACTAGCCGATGAGGCCTCTCTCTGCTAGGTTCAGTGCTGCTTTGCATGTCTCTTCTTCAGGGAGGGCCACTGAGGGAATCATTTCCATCCTCTTGATAAACTTCTGTTGGATCACCGTAGGTGCTCTCTTCGGACATGCTTCAACCATTGCCCGGAATGCCAAAACCTCCGGAGGCGGAATGGAAGAGCCCCCATTAGATTCCATGATTGTTGAGGGGCGCCTCAGGACTGAGCGCAGGGGCGCAACAGCCACAGGGGTGCGTGATGAAGCATTCTTCAGTTAGCAGAAAAGAGATGGAACCCTCCGTGGCAGTCAGAGGGCCGAGACGGCCAGTGGCCTCAGGCGCAGGGGGAGGGCGTCGGCTAGGTTTGCAGAGCAGTGTATCCATTACTCTAACTTTTTAACTAACTTTTAATTTAAATTAATTTTATATTCGTTTAGTCCCTTTAACCTCGATTTTAATAAGATTATAACTAACTAGCAATTTGATATCTATTGGAATTACTTAAAAAAAATAGGTCCTGCCCTTAATCCGGTCCAACTAATCGTCTCCTGGTCAAATTTAGTCGTTGCTTAGTCTAGAAATATAGCCGTTGGATGTTCTGATTTGACTATTTAATATGCAAAGCTAGATCTAATTCTTCAACTTGTCTTGACTTGAACCAAACTGGTTGGTTTGAAATGCCTCGACCAATGAAATTTCATGTGATTTACGGGGAAAAATCTCTCAAAAATTTGATATGGATCACAGAAGCTTCAATTCAACAATTTTATTATTTATTTTTTAATGGTGAACCTCTTTCAATTTTTTTGTGACTTCCTAACGAACTTGAAACAAAAAAATATTTGTATTTGTATTTGGCTTGTATCTGTGAGGTTTAAAATTTGTTAAATTCATCAAAAAAATATTTACATAGAAATAAGATTTTATTTTTTATTTTGGCTCGTTCATGTTTAATTTGAAATTTGCTGAACTTGTTTTTTGTGATTTGAAATTTGTTAAATTCAATAAAAATAAAATTTATTAGAAAAAAAGATTAGAAAATTTTGGTAAATGATTATTTATATTTTATTGACATAAATTCATGTTAAAATGATGTTGAATATGATTTGATGCAGAAAAATTTAAAAAAAACTTGTTAAACTTATCCAATGAATTTAAACTAAGAAATTCAAGGAACTTCGACATTTATTCTATTATTATTATTATTATTATTTTTAATCCCAAAATATAAAAACCTTAAATCTCTTGATTGCCACGAAGTTCGAGTTTCAGCGCTAAAACAAAAAATTTGAAAATGGACGCTGGGGGGTAACTCGGTACTTTGTAGTGTGCTAACTTTCCGGAAACTCCTATTTCCAACTCCATAGAAAAGTAAACGCTGCCTGACATGCGAGGCAAATAGCTTTAGCCCTCTGAGTGACAGCACTTGAATCGAGCTAGCAGCCTGGAGAGAGAGTGACGGCACATGAATCGAGATAACAACGTGGAGAGAGAGGGCTAAACCTATTTGCCTCGCATGTCAGGGAGCATTTACTTTTCTATGGAGTTGGAAATAGGGATCGCCTAACTTTCCTGTCAATCGTGTAAATATCATTAATTTGAAATTTTTTACCTAAAAAATAAGTCAAATTTTGTAACTAAAAAAATTAGTTTGGTTAAATTGTGGTGAGTCAGACTTGTTATTAAGTTATTATCTTAAGTAATTTTGATAACTTAAATATTTTTAAATCACTGTTCAATTTTTTTATTATAAATTAATAAACTAAAATTTTAAATAAAAGTTAATCATTTTTTATCTAATCAAAAATATTGATTTTTTCAAATTGGTTGTAGTTATGTGAATATATGGGAAATATTATATTTTTTTGGGTTGTTTAGTGTAATCCATTAGAAGTTACGTTTTTTGCGTTTTATTATAAATTTTATTTTTTGATATTTAATTATTGTTTTTAATAATATTTTTATTAGTTTAATAAAATTGAATTTTTGAGCTATTTAGCAACCCAAATATTAGGTTCTCATCAAAGTTGACATAATAAAATAAAAAAAAAAAAAAAAAAAAAAAACTATACAAAACATTTAAATAATGTTGACTCATAACAAAATTTGCCCTTGAAGAAATTGGATCCTTTTCGCCTCATTTTAGATCTCTCTCCTCTCATTTTAGATCTGTATTTAAGATGAATCTATATTGGTAATATTATTAATTTAAAATATTTTTAGTAATATATTTAAGTTAATATTTATATAATCCATAAAATCTTATACAATGGTTAATTGAATACAAAGTTAACTAATACAAGTTCAATTCTCCACCATATTAAAGTGTTATTCGTTAAGTAAAGAAGTAATGTAACCACACCGTGCCACATTCAAAAATAAAATAGAATAAAATATTTTATTATAAGACCCAAATGAAAAATAGAATAAATTTATATTATAAAATAATATATTTCAAATTATAATTCTATAAGTAAATAAATATAATTTCAAAGTAAATGAACTTTAACAAAATCTGCAAAGATAATATATAATATACATTAACAAACAAAATATAAGAATAAATATATGATATATATAATATTTAAAACAAAATATAAATATATATAGATTAGTATAATTTTTTTTTCATTATTCATTAGTATAAATATAATTATGATGTTTTATTAAAATTTATATTTTTTGTTACGTATTTATAATTTTTTAAAATTTAGCGTATTATAACTTAACGGATAAAATGACACACCATCTCTTGTGCTATGTTGTATAGAAAGCTTATACACATTTGCGTCGTAACTTCTATTTTTATTTTTTAATTTCACTCTCTTAGGCCCACATTGTCCTATACTGTCCCGATTCAACATTTTATTCACCTGAAAATGTTGTTTCCAACTTTGCCAAGCATATCCAAATCCATAACTTCAGTCGGCCTGGTACAGTCCCCTCCTCCAGTGATCCAAGCTCTTCTTGGCCATTTGCGCCAACGATAGCATTCGCATTTTGTATCTCCAGAAGCAAGTCATGGCTACCGGAAAGTTTCAAGTAGTGATGAAGAGTCGGAAGGAAGAAATCCTCACATGACGGATGATATTTGGGGAAAATCATGGATGAGGCAAAGTAAAGATGAGCATACCGCATTCCCATGTTGTATGACCGGAAGCAAAGTCATGGCTGCCGCAAATGTTCAAGTAGTGATGAACGCACGAAACGAACAAACCCTCAGACGACTGATGATATTTGGGGCAAATCATGGATGAGGCACAGTAAAGATGAGCATACGGCATTTCAATGTTGTATGTCCGGAAGCAAGTCATGGCTGGCGCAAAGGTTCAAGTAGTGATGAACGCGCGAAAGGAAGAAACCCTCGGATGACAGACGATATTTGGGGAAAATCATGGATGAGGCACAGTAAAGATGAGCATAACACATTTCAACGTTGTAAGTCATGGCTCAAGGAAAGTTTCAAGTAGTGATGAAGAGGCGGAAGGAAGAAACCCTTACATGACGGATGATATTTGGGGGAAATCATGGATGAGGCACAGTAAAGATGAGCATAACGCATTCCCATGTTGTATGACCGGAAGCAAAGTCATGGCTGCCGCAAATGTTCAAGTAGTGATGAACGCACGAAAGGAACAAACCCTCAGACGACAGATGATATTTGGGGCAAGTCATGGATGAGGCAGAGTAAAGATGAGCATACCGCATTCTAATGTTGTATGTCCAGAAGCAAGTCATGGCTGCCGCAAAGGTTCAAGAAGTGATGAACGCGCGAAAGGAGGAAACCCTCGGATGACAGACGATAGTTGGTGAAAATCATGGATGAGGCACAGTAAAGATGAGCATAACACATTTCAACGCTGAATGTCCGGAAGTAAGTCATGGCTGCCGCAGAGGTTCAAGTAATGCTGAATGTGCGGAAGGAAGAAACCCTCAGATGACAGATGATATTTAGGGAAAATCATGGATGAGACACTGTAAAGATGAGCATACCACATTACCATGTTGTATGTCCGGAAGCAAGTCATGGTTGCCGCAAAGGTTCAAGTAGCGATGATCGCGCGGAAGGAAGAAACCCTCATATGACAGATGATATTTTGGGAAAATCACGGATGAGGCACAGTAAATATGAGCACAATGTATTTCCACTACACGTGTCCGGAAGCAAGTCATGGCTGCTGCAAAGGTTCAAGTAAGGATGAGCGCGTGAAAGGAAGAAACCCTGAGATGACACATGATATTTGGGATAAATCATGGATGAGGCACAGTAAAGATGAGCATAACGCATTTCCACGTTGTATATCCAGAATGAACGAGTCATGGCTGCCGCAAAGGTTCAAGTTATCATGAATGTGCGGAAGGAAGAAACCCACAGATTACAGATGATATTTGGGGGAAAATCAGGGATGAGACACAGTAAAGATGAACATAGCTTTGAGGGATCGTATCTACTTTTGCCCGTCGTATTGGCAAGTTTCGGTAAAACTCCACTTTACATTCATGTTTGAATAAATTCACCATACAGTGTTGGGCAATCAATAAACCCCATAAGCGATACATTGATTTTACAATATCCTAGAATATGGTGTTGCAACGAATCCCTATTTACGTGTCAAATCATCATGGTGAGAAAATGTTTTGCAAGTGCTGCATTGATTGGAATATATATTCTAAGATAATGCCTGTTTTGCAATTTTTTTTTTTAACTGGGTTGATTGCTATTTAAGTTAATTTATAGGGTGGAGAATAAATGGAAACATGGGTTTTTGTTATTTAGTAGTGTAAAGGTTGATGGTTAAAAATTCAGTGGACAAAAATCTAATTATGCTAGTTGATATGGCTCAGGCCCGGTGCCATGCCTATGTAATTTTAGCTACTTAGATGCTTCTACATAGTGGACTTAGATTTGGCAACTTAGATGCTTATAAGTAATAGCGATTCAAGCCACAAGTTAATTGTATAATCATCTCAGAACTATTAGCAAACAAAAAAACGTAATTTAAAATAACATAGTGATAAAATAAATGTAGTTTTATCTAATTTAAGATTTTTAAATATAAGAGATTAATAAAGAACAAATGAAATAGGAGTAATTGTTTTAATTTAGGATTTTTAGAGTAATTAGAATACTTTCTATTAAAAAAAATAAAAAAACCAAAAATGACAGACCCTAAAGGAACGAACGTGATGAATTTGTTAAAATTGAAATACAAGTGATTAAAAATTAACTTAAATAAATTTTAACTACATTTCAAATAAAATTAATTTAAAAAAAAAGTGAACTTTCTACATTATAATTTTTTGTTGTTGTAAATTTAAAAACATTATCAAATCTTTCTTATCATAATAAAAACATTATTAAATCTTTTTTATATTAACACGTCATAAGTTCATGGTTTACACATGATGTTAGAGCGGCAGCTCTTAGATTTACCTCGTCGAATCTTAAGTCTTACCTAAATTATACTGATTCACCGTATTTTTATAACATAAACAATAAACAAAACCAAAAAAATAAAATAAAAACGTGGGTGGAAGTTCCTTCATTTCTATGCAAGGTTAGCAGAAAATCAGAGCTGACCACGACCCCATAAAAGGTGTCGAAGTAAGTTTGTTAAATTTTTATCGTATGTTTTATGTTTGTAAGAATGATTTCAATGTCTTATTATTGTTATTGATAGTTATCAATATATACATAAAGATATGAGATAATTTTATTATAACCGAAGTCCCAATTATATATTTAGGTAAGCATTTATTTACAAATAGTCATGTTTTTAGAGAGATTTATTATTAGTTAATTATTTATTATTTATGATTGTTATTATTTATTGTTATTTATATTAATTTTATATATTTTTTATTTATAATAGTAGGAAAGATAATTAGCACCTAGTTGCACTCTTTAATATTCTTTTTCAATTAGGGAAGAATTCCACCTGTTAACATCCATCCACTGCTATGCTATCATGTCCATCATGTGTCATCTTTGCAACTTGTCTTGTCTCTGCCGAAGATTGAAATCATAGTCCACTAAGAAAGGATTGAAAGAGGGTGAGTCCCAAGACCTTGACATCCTCGCCAAAATGACAGAGGTAAGTCCTCATGTCTAGGGATAAAACCCCTACCATGCTTGATCCTTTAGCGATCAAGCTGTTGAACATCATGCATCTTAGTCATAGGGAATACAGTAGTACTTGATGCATTTGTCGATAGTACTAATTAACTCTAACCACTTTTCCCAACTCATTGGCCAGATGAGAGGTACTTCCCAAGAGTCCTAGACTGCAAGGGTAGGATGTATGTTGGGGTATCCAAAGGGGATGGTGAACCACTCACCTTGTTCTCATATAGCAAACCCCACAGGGAAAGGTGAACCACTCACCCTGTTCTCATATAGCAAACCCCACAGGGGAAGGTGAATCACTAACCCTGTGTTCAAACATGCTAGTTCCACAAGGGAAGGTGAACCACGCACCTCGTGCTCATATAACTCCAAGAAGTACCTTAGGCCCAGGAGCTCCCATAGCTCAATGTTTAACCCAATCAAGATCCCTTCATATAAGGAATGCTACTCTTTGAAGGCTAAGAATTTTGCCTTCCCAAAAGCTTTGTGAGGATATAAGCAACATGACCATCTGTCCATGGGAGCCTTATTGCTCCTCCCAACAGCATATAGATGATGACACACAACTTACTAAAGAGCTTCTTCAAAACAAATTGTCTTACAACTAGCCATTCTAGTAGCAATAATTTTAACAATCCTCTATTTCCTGTACATCCAAGATACCAAATAAAAAATCACGTTAAAGAAAATATTTAACTAACCTTACTCCCTCTCACTCAGGGAGACCACAAGCCTAAGCTTATCTACTTCATGAAGGTGCCCCAGTGCTTGTTATGCACAATCTTCTTTCATATGACCAAACTCTCTCTGGTTTAAGGTGCATGTTGTAATACAAAGGATCCACCTGGCAGCTTGCTCATCATGGGATCTGATACCCTGAAGAATTACCAACCAACATGCCATGCTTCTGTCTATAATTGTTGGGAGAGTTCAACAGAAAACTCCCTATGAGACTCATGAGATAAAACATTCTTCAATCTGTAACCCTGAGTCCTACTCATCTTTTTCAAAGACCCGAAGGTAGCTTCACAATATGTGCTTCTTAATTATAAAGATCAACAATTCATGCGAGGATCTTATCTTCCCTCTAAAGCCTTTTCATCCATCAAGGAGACTTAATTTGAACCAGTTCATCTCTCTGGTGTACGTGTTGTTCGTTCCAGTCAATGCAGGATCACATTGTATACACTATCTCAGTTCATCAACTAATGATAACATAGTGATCCGGTCAACTATCCAGGCCATAGTGACACTGATCTTCGGTATATCAGATTATTATGATGCAAGTCTTCAATCCAGGCCATAGTGACACAGATCTTTGGTATATCAGATTATTATGATGCAAGTCTTCAGATTTCTGAGATAGCTTCTCTTATGATGATGAGAGATTATCTAAGAATACTTCAAACAAGATAGTAGTGATGATGCATAATTCTTATTCTAATGATTGGAGAAGTCATCGATCTTTAAGCTTAGTTCTCAACTTCTCACATCATTGTATGTTATGCATAGAAACCTTTATCAAGCTAGGAACCAAGCAATATGTCAAGTTGAAAGCTTTTCAATCTTGTCACCTCTTTATTGCTAATGCCACTTAAGGTTTATGAAAGAGGGTCTTAACCAATTTTATTTGAGCAAAATGACTTCAAAAGAGATATCCCTGAATCATAGACTTTCAATAATGCCTTATTCCATATTGACAGATATAGTCTTCAAGAGCACTCAAACAAAAATTATTATTAGCAGATACATACTTTATATTTTGGTAATTTGACATATTAACGAGTAGTTACTGCCCACCATAATTCATGAAATTCTTTGCATTCTTTATATTTTTGTAATTAAACATATTTACCAAAAATCACTGCCCACCATAATTCATGGTACGTAAAGATTGTACACCCAAAATTCAAATTCAAAAGTTAAGGCCTTCCTCCACCAATCTCTAATTCATAATTCCATATTAAATTTTTATAGTAAGGTTCTATGCCTGGCAACAAATACTTAATACTTATCATGTTTTTGGAAACATACTCTTAACACTATTATTAGTTAATTATTTTAGTTTGATTGTTATTATTTGTAATTATTATTTAAATATATTTTATGAATAGCAGCTCTAAAGAAAGGATTAGCCCTGTTACACTCTTTAACAAAACTTATAGCTCCTGATCTGTAACAAGCAAAGACAAAGGTTTGAAGCGTGAGCTCATAGCCCTCATAATTTGTAAGAGACTAAGTATGCTCCTGGATAAATGGTAACAAAGCAAACAGACCAAGAGTTTGAACTTTGAGCCCCGGTGATAGGGACGTCTAACTATTAGAGTATCCATAAATCTAAGTTGCACTGAAATGGATAAGGGGGTTTGAAAACGGTACGACAAATTTTCAAAAATATTAGAAATGAAATGGCAAGGAAACAATATGTATATATATATATATATAACCATTCATTTTTTAGAATCTAGAATCTATATCTAAAAATGCATAGTCATCGTCATGAATTCAACATAAACAAATCATTATCATCATTTCAGCATAAACATTGTCATCATCATTAGTGATTATTATAACATTCAACATATTATCATCATCATTAATAATGTAATCAGAAATGCTACAGCCTTTGTGCTTTCTGGTCCAACTCCTTCAAAGAACGTGTCATGCATGGCAGATGATATTTATCTTCCTTGCATGGCAATTAAGAGGCCGATGGGACCATTGGGATATTCCATCAAGACCTATTTGAACATTTCAATCTTCTCAATGTCAGCTTGGCACAAGACTGGCTAGAGAAGATTTGCTATATTGGAGGGGTTTATGAAATCAAGAGCAAAATCAATGACAATTAACAAAACCTTAACCAAAATGAAAATTAATCGCTCAAATAAATCTCTTTACTAAGACATTTATCAAACCCTTTTATTTGCATTTTTGAACATCTATCTTTTTCTTAGTAAGAATCTTTGATAAATATATGGAGTGTCGTTGTTTTTAAAGATTTAGAAAAGACTTTATGAGGCTCTGTTTAAACTTTATAGTGAGTTTATTTGCAAATCTGAGTTATTCATTTTTATTATTTATTTATGGCCATACAAATTTTCAAGCTGTTTAACATTTTAAGAATGGATTTTGATGACAATTTTTGTCGAAATCCAAAATGAATCCCAAAAAAAATTTAAATCCCTTGGAAACACATCCAATTCCAAATCTAAAGTTTCCCATTTTTTGAAACAGCACAAAAACGTTGTAAAAGAATAGTATCCATTTATGTATTGGAAACGGGATCCGTGGATCCGCGTTTCCGGAAAATTCTTCAGGAGTTTCCGGTAACTTAGGCAAGCCATAAATCCTGGCCACCCTTTAGGGCCTGCTGTAGATTAGGGGTTTGCATCAACACCCAACATCGCATAGATTGTCAAGTGCTAGGAGCAAATTAACGATTACCGTCGGAATGAAATAAGGAATCGTAACAATTGGATGGCTGCCTCCACGCTGACCTGGCTCTTGTAGGTCGTCGATTCCATCAGTCAGGCATCGAGTTGGCACGAGGAACTTGCAACCCAAGGCTAGGAAATAACCGAGAGCCAGGACATCAAAATTCAGGTGACTAGCTCCTGAGAAACACAAAACTTCGTTCAGCTGGTTATTAACATCTCCAAAACAATCTCATTTGCAAGGATGAACTTGACCTGGACAAACCAGAGAGCAGAATAAATTTACCAGCAATTGCCTGTAATAAACTTTCAACTGTTCTTAAGATAAAAAAAGTACGATAAACTTTGATAATGAATAGTGGCCCAGGTTTTTGGACAGTGCCATCTAAAGAAAGTAAAGCACTTATACCAAGGGGATTCTCTGGATATAGCAGCTTTCCTGCTCTCGAGTCTCAAGTATCGTTTTAACACCTTGGGGTTTATCAAAAACATTTACGAGGCTATGAAAGGTCTACCTAACTTGCATCCAGTCCTCCGCATTCTCTGATAAGGGTAGTGAGGAACAGTAATGCTTCTATCCCGCAACCGAATGAGTACAACATTCAAATTATGTTTAGTTTCGCCATTCTTCTTTTTAGCATTGTCTTATTTACGCTTTTATTACTGTTTGTTTGTCCCTGCTTGGGTATTTGACCTTTACTAATTCAGTGATTTGACTTGTAATGTGAAGGAGCTCTTAGATTGGGAGCACAAGAGTATGAACATCGGCAAAATGCATGCTTGTGGGCATGATGCACATGTTGCTATGCTTCTTGGAGCTGCCAAATTGCTTTATAAACACAAAGATAAACTCCAGGTGCTTTGCAGGCTTGTATAGATGCAAGTAATAAAGAGTTCAAAACTTTAAACTGAAAGGTGCTCGTTATCCTAACAAAATTATATTTTCAATTTCATTTGGATTCAAAACAAATTATATTGACATTTCTTTTAGATGGATTCGAATTTGTTTTTAAATATAAAATTTACCCAGATTATATGCTTTTCATTATGGCCATATGTCTACTTTAGTTCATATATTAAACCGACTCAATCTGATGTTTACATTCTTAGCTACAATGGAAATGTGTTTGGTTGTCGTATAAGCTATTTGACATGGTTTCTTGCTTAATACAACTGCCCATTTGGTTTATTCAAATTGTTTTTCGCTCTATTATGAACTCGTAAAGGGCATTGTAAGAATTATTTCAACCAGCCGAAGACGGAGGTGCAGGTGCTGCTTACATGATTTGTGAAGGTGCACTTGGAGATGGAGAAGCCATATTTGCAATTCATGTTGCACCTTATCTCTCATCTGGGACTATGCAATCAGCCCCAGGGCCAATTTTGGCAGGGTCATGCATTTTTGAAGCTGTTAGAGAAGGAAAAGGTGGACATGCAGCTATGCCACACATCACTGCAGATCCAATTGTATCCACATCCTTTGCGATTTTGAGCTTGCAGCAGATAGCTCTGAAAGTGATCCTCTTGACAGTCATGTATGTATAACTTTCCTGTTGTCTTGTTCTTGGATAACCAGTTTCTTTTATTTATAAGAGTAGTTTACAGTACCATTGTTTAAATTTCCATAATGTATTTAAATAATTAAGTTTCTTTAGATAGCTTTTCATCCCAAAATTTCAAAAAGTACAACCGTATATCTGTGAGTTTGTGGATAATCTATATCAGTTTTCTAGCTTTAGGTTTCATTGATCCTTCCCTTTAAAAGTTAAGAGGGTAGCAATATTATGAATCTATCAAATTTTAGGTAAATAAAACTGGTAATAACTAATTACTGTAAAAGAGGCGGTAGGTACTTACTAAATGTAATTGCTTCTTTCCTCTAATGGGATTTTACTAAACCCTGTGAAATTGTCGTTAAACCAGCAGAGAATGGATCTAGCTAGAAAACAACGAACAAAACTTGCAAGTAGGAAAGAGGAAAACAATTTGAGAAAAATAAAATGAATGATTTCTATTCACACACAAAATAAATAAGAGAGTACAAATTACATATGATATACTCTGCATAGTTGAACTAATGTGCAATAGTAGTGAATCTAGAGAGATGTGGATATGCACTGAAGAAAAACTGACACCTAGTTCTAATTAATTTGTCATGCAGTCCCTATTTAACTGTCTCATGCAAGTAGAGAGTAAAACTCATGCATGCACTTGTTGAGTGCTATTTTGGTGATAATAATGAGGTTGCCATTGCTGACTCCACTCCACTAGTCTAATGGAAGTAGTATAACCGAAATGAAACTAAATGTATTTAATATCTCTAATGCCACCTCTGAAGCACTACTAGGGAGAACACAATGAATGGGTCTTGGCAAAAAGCCATGTAAGGTACCCATTTTATAATGCGTTTAAGTAACATAGAACAACTAAGGAAAGAAGGAAAACCACATGTCAACAAAACACCCATCAAAATACAATGGTGAAAAAGAAATACAACTGCCAAGCAGTTGTATCCTTCACCCCAAGGCGGTCTTGTAGAAAGTGAAACTTTTGCTTGGTGAAAGTCTTTGTGATGATGTTAATGTCTATTCAATCGTGGGTAGTATTGCAAGTCAATGACCTCATCATGTATCGATCCTTGATGTAGTGCATGTGGATTTCGATGTGTTTTCTTCGTTGTCATTCCACTGGATCTTTGCAAAACTTTAGTGTGCTTTGATTGTTGCACTAGATGACAGTCGAGCTATGAAATACGATACTAAGTTCAATGAAGAAGTTCTACAACCAAATGGCTTGAATGGAAATGTTGGTTGCACCTGTGTATTTGGTCTTTGTTGATGATGAAGCAATCACGAATTGCTTTTTGCTTGACCCAAAATGGGGTCGAATCCCAAACTGAGAACATATCTTGAAGTGAACTTGCGATCAATGTTAGCGCCAACATAATCTGAATCAGTGTGGCCAATGAGATCCAAAGTGCATCCTGCTGGATAATGAATCCCATAGCTGGTGGTTCCTTGGACATGTTTGTGTATGCACTTGGCAACTTTCCAATGTAGCTCCTGCAGCTCCTGCATGTATTTGAAAAGTGCACCTATTGCATATGAGAGATTTGGATGAGAGTGAGATAGAGGAGACTCCTGACAAGTTGTCTGTACATGGTGCAATCAACTAATGGTGTATCCTTGCCTTCCTCAAGGTGTACTCCCAATAAGAAAGGTGTAGTTGTTGGCTTACAATTGGTCATGTGAAAGCGAACTAAGAGATCTCTAGCATACTTGGTCTGAGCAATTTTGATCCTTGAATCATTCTAGTTGATTTCCAGTTCAAGGAAGAAGTGTAACAAACCCATATATGTCGTGACAAACGTAAAGTGGTTTTGATTGCAACAATGGTTAAGATTGAACAATCTATGATTAGTAGGTCATCTACATAGAGCATTATGATCAACACAAAGTCAAATGTTCTCAAGATATAAACATTTGGATTAGATTTACATTGAAAAAAATGTTGAGACAATAAATAGGAATCCATTTTAGCATACCATTCTCTAGGTGCTTGCCTGAAGCCATTGAGAGACTTCTTCAGTCGGAACTAAAGATGAATTCTTTATGTACCGTTGCGGCCGCTCCATGTAAATTTCCTCTTTGAAATCACCATGAAGAAATGCATTCTTCACATCCATGTGGTGAACCTCTCACCTTTTTGTTGCCGCAATGGCAAGAGTTAGCTGGATAGAGTCCATTTTGGCCATTGGAGCAAAAGTTTCATCATAATCGATGCCATAAACCTGTTGAAAGCCTTTAGCCATCAACCATGCTTTGTATTTGCTCACAAGTCCATTTGCCACTGCCTTTGTCTTGTAGACCCACTTGCATCTAACAAGCTTACAATCTAAAGGAAGCAAAATCAAGTCCCAAGTTTGGTTCTTAATGAGGGAGTTGTACTTCTCATCCATAGTAGCTTCCTATAAAGGATTCCCTGCATCTTCTGTATAAGTCTGAGGGTCAAATGCTAGAACCATGTAGTAATGCATGGACATGTCACATAACTAGTTCTGTAGCTGTGAGTTCATGAGGTGCTTCTTCAAATTGAGATATTGTGGTAGGATCACTCATGAGGCGCCACTTCTGTGCCGAAACTGGTCGAGGATTTGAATCTTCGCATGCAAGCTCATGATCTTCTGAATCAACTTCAAAACCTAGATTTGAAATTTGATTTGAATGAAAGGACACTTCAACTCTTAGATTTGTTATAGGAAGAAGCAAAAAAGTTTTTGCACGTTGTTCCCTAGATGCGTGCAAGGGATTTTATTCAAAGTAGACACTCCTCTCAATGAAAAGCTTTTTTGTTGAAAGATCTAGTAGTCTGTATCCCTTTACACCATCTAAATTTCCAACAAAGATGCACACTTCGCTTTGAGGCCCCAAAACCTTCCTCTTTTTTTGCAAGAATGTGGGCCCATGTGTGAGATACAAAAATGTGGAAACGTGTGACTTTCGGTTGCATATCAGTGCATTGTATGCTTCAAAAGGTGTTTTTCTTGTAATAGATTTGTGAGGAGATATGTTTTCTATGCACGAAGCACAATTTATTGATTCAACTCACAATTTGGAAGGAAGGGACCTTACATGCAACATGCAATCAACCATCCCTTTCAAGGGTTTGTTCTTTTTCTTAGCTAACTTGTTTTGCTGCGGAGTGTAAGGAATTTTGTTCTTCAAGTGTAGTCCTGCTTCATCACAAAGATGTTGGACATCCTTGTTGACATACTCCCCCCAATTCTCTATGCGAAGGATCTTGATCATCTTTCCAGATTACTTCTCTTCATGTGCTTTGAAAATCTTTAGATGTTCAAACACTTCAAATTTGAGTTTGAGAAAATACACCCATATGTATCTTGTGTAATCATCTATGAATCTTAGTACATATTTGCTCATGGAAAGATCTAGAAATGGCCCCATAAGATCACTAGGAACAAGCTACAAGGGAGAGGAGGCTCTCCATGCATGCCCCTTCCCAAACTTTTCTTCTTGTGGATTCTTTCCAAGAGCACATCCTTCACAATCATCATTTGAAAATTCTATGACAGGTAGGCCTTCTACCATGCCTTGTTTGCTAAGTTGTTGCACACATTTGAAATTTAAATGTCCAAATCTTTCATGCCAATTCTACATTCATCATTTGCATGCATTAGTAGTAAAGTGGAATTTGATTGAGGAACAAATTTAGAAAAAAAATGTAGAAACTGTTGATTTTATTGTAGCTTCGGTTGGTATACAAGTTTGTTAATTTTTCTTAGGGCTATATTGTTCTTTGCTTTGATAATTGCATTTTATCATTAACACATTAAGTTCACCCCATAACATCATACCATTATTCAAATTTACATCATTATTCATTATCATATGCAACTATGTACGAAAGAAAAATATCATCATCATCAATGCAGCATAACATAAAATAACAATAGAAGAAAAACATTCACACATAGAGACACCAGGATTGGCGGGAGACCAGGGCAATACCCACTATGGGGAAAACCCTTGCAAATTCTTCTTCTTGTAGATTGTCATCAAATGATTTAGGAAAAGAGAGTACAATGATCCATATCCTCATCTATGCGGCTAACCAACAAAAACAACTATAACATCCATGAAAGAAACCCAACAAAGCCTATACTCAAAACACTGATTTTGAAATCTGTACTGAATTGTTACTGACTACAGTCAACTGTTGAACCCTGCAGTAACTAAGGGAAATCTTTGGACAACTGAGATTTCATCTTTTAGTTCTTAGTCGCATGGAGGAGGAGTCATCCTAGCGACTTTAGTAGCCTAGTTGCACCCTTAAGCTTGGCGAGTGAGCGACTAGGGCCGGATCTGATCTGTGGCGAGCGAGCGACTGTGTTTGTCGCATTCACAGTGAGTTGTTTGTGCAAGTGGAGCGTGCATGAGCCTCTATGGGAGCGACTGTGGTCAAGATGCTTTCTGTGCTGTGCCTATGACTGTGGCCCAAAACCCTAGATTTGAAATGCAAGATTCGCACCTTGCAATTTCACCTCATAGCGAACTTGATCCTCCGCGGACGAGCCTCAGACCTGTGTGAACCAAAAACCAAGATAGAAGAGTGTCTCATGATTGTGTGCAAATGAGGTAGAGGTCACTTGTATTTATAGCCTTCCAAGAGGGTCCACTTTTCTTTAGGGCCAACGTTATCAAATATGCACATGTGAGACTTTATTCATAAATACACCTTCTCTTATCTAATTTGAGTGATCTTTAGGTCAATTTTGGTCCTCTCGAAAAGAGGAATTCAATGCAATCATTATCTCCATCAAGTGAGCTGTCCAAAGTGGAATTTGACCGCAGTTGCATATTTTTAACACTCCCTCTCAACTAGGGAGAATTCCACCTGTCAATATCTAACCTTCGGTCAATATCTCATCATGTCATCATATATCCCATCTCAAGTATCTCATCATCTCGTATCATCACTGATCATCTCGATTCATCTCTTGCTTATTCTTGCTTATCTCTTGATTATCCCTATTCATATGCTGAACATTATTGACTTTGTGCGAACCAAAAACCAAGATAGAAGAGTGTCTCATGATTGTGTGCAAATGAGGTAGAGGTCACTTGTATTTATAGCCTTCCAAGAGGGTCCACTTTTCTTTAGGGCCAACCTTATCAAATATGCATATGTGAGACTTTATTCATAAATACACCTCTTATCCAATTTGAGTGATCTTTAGGTCAATTTTGGTCCTCCCGAAAAGAGGAATTCAATGCAATCATTATCTCCATCAAGTGAGCTGTCCAAAGTGGAATTCGACCGCAGTTGCATACTTTTAACACTCCCTCTCAACTAGGGAAAATTCCACCTATCAATATCTAACTTTCGGTCAATATCTCATCATGTCATCATATATCCCATCTCAAGTATCTCATCATCTCGTATCATCACTGATCATCTCGATTCATCTCTTGCTTATTCTTGCTTATCTCTTGATTATCCCTGTTCATATGCTGAACATTATTGACTCTAAAAGAAGAATTTGTTACCGGAGGGGAGCTTAAGCTACCACCTTCTATTCATCAGGCTATTACTCAGTATCTCTGTCAGCGAGCTACTATCCAGAATATCATCAGTGGGGAGTCAATTAGCATCATCATTAGGGAGCATATCATCAGGGAGCACATCTCAATCTTGAACCACATCAGGGAGCACATCTCGATCTAGAATCTCATGGGGGAGCTATACATCTACAACCCCATATCGAGCAATAGAGTATCCAAACACACAGGCGAGCACATCTCAACCCTGGAATCACATTGGTGAGCTCATTCTCAACTCGGAACCGTATAAGGGAGCAAATCTCAACCCAATCCTATTGCCTGTTGATCTTCCCATCGATGACTAGGCATTCATGTGGTAGAACACCTGCATTATAATTGACTTGGGTTGTACACCATAAGTACACTCTCAACTCGTTGGCAAAACGGGGATCGGTATTCCCAACAAGCCTTGCTTGTGGGTATGATGCCAACTTGGGTACACTCTGCATAGATCAGATAGGGGAGCAACATCTCCGACCATATGAAGATAGGGGAGCAACATATCCAACCCTATGGGTAACAGATAGAGGTGATACCCTATTGTCCAGAGTTCCCTCAACCCCAAGAGCCTTCAATCTCAATTCCACACCCTGGGAGCTCAAACAGGGGAGGAAGAGTTGGCTCAATGTCCTTAATTAGCGCTACTCTCATCATACTTATATCTGGTATCAACTTGATCATTATATTGCAATAGCAACAGCCTCTTGTTCTTACAGGACATCAAATCAAATATCATATTCGAACATAAACGTTCATATATATATCACAAAAAGGATATCATATTCATCCTCCTTCTTGAGGAGGTGCCAACCACAATCCCGGGCTTGTCTCGTACAACAACACTATCTCAATATATGAGGGTAACTCAATCCTAGCTATATATGGGATTCTCTGCCAAACGGATCCCACTCTTTGTCATCATAATGTATCCATGTCATATCCAGATCCTGCTGAGATGACTCTCTAAGGAGCTTCTTCATCCTGCTTCATAGCTAGCCATGCTAGCAACATCGTACTCAACCTCGATTGTGCTATGCACCTCTCATCGAAGATATCATGGCAAATCTCATACTAAGGCAACACCTAGATGCAATAATCCCAAACATCATTAGTACATTCATGTAGCCACATATTGTAGGATGAATATCTCAGATCAAAATTGATCGTCTCATGCAAGTATCTTGAAGGATGCTCGGTGGCAACTGTATGTGAGTGAAGCAGCTCAATCACGCACTCATTCAGGTTCTATGTACATCAGATATATATATATATATATATTATATTATATATATATATATATAGACGTATGTTCAAAACGAAACATTAATGCCTCAATCAACTATCAGTTTCCATGTCATGTTCAACAATATCTCTTCACAACATCTTGGTGTGTCCGAGAATTTGCATTTCCACTTTCCAATACTTCTTCAATAGATTCACAATATAGATTATCTTTTTCCAACTTCAAAAATCGATTCATCATGCCATGATTCATCATCATAGGCTCATTTCCTGTCAAGAGCAGACCATTAGTATAAAACCAAAATCAAAATCAAAGTCATACCTTGGAACACGTCTAAAGTAGAGGTTTGGATCAACACATCATCTTGACTTCATCAGATAACTGCTCAAATATGGACATATCAGGATCAAGGAGCTTGCTTCATATAATGCTCTCTGCTAACACAACGATTAGCTTTTGTAGCATCGGATGTGTTCTAGCCACAAAATTTTGTGGAGAGGCTAGAATATATGAGTTCTCCAAAACTCAGAAATCATTTTTGGAAATTCCGCCTACAAATGACTTAATTAGATTATTAGTCAGTTTTTAAATGTTTCCTAAGTCTAAACTTAGGGAATATGACTAATTAATCAGAATTAATTAAGTTATGGTGTGAATGTTCTAGAAATTCACACGGATCGACTTCAAGTTAATCGTAGCCATCGATTAAGATCTAATCTTGGCCATTGAAGTCTCAATAGAGGATTATAAGAAGAAGTCTATGGAGATTGGAGAAATCACTTGAGCTATTCAATTTCTTGAAAGATCGATTTCCTAAGTAGCAACATTCAGTTGTCGGAGAGAGAGCCAGAGAAATCAAAGTAGTGAGAGACGGGCAGGGATAGTGAAGTCAGAGGAAGATTTCTAGATCCGGTGAGTGCGTTTGCAGAGAGGCAAAGAAGCCACAGCGAGGTTGACGTAGAGCATCGCAGCAGCCTCTAGAGGCAAAGTCGATTTGTTGGGGAGAAGCAGAGTTTCAGTGCCAGAAGTTGGGCAGATATTCTAGAGGCTAAGAGACGTTTTCCTAGTTAACAGCTGGTCAAATGGCTTGAGGAGAAGTTGTTCCAAGCTGAGAGCAACAACAATTGCGCTAGAATGACATAGTAACTGCACAAAGGCAATTTGGATGACTCAATTTGAGTTGAGGTCGGTGCCAGGATTCGCCTATGGAGTGAGGAATTTCTCGTCACTAGATTTTCTTGCCAATATTTCTCTATAGGATTTCCAGTTTCGGCATTTAGTTGTACCCACATTATTTCACTACTGCATAATAATAAAACTCTCAGTTGCTGCACCAGTTTTCTCGAGTTGGGTTTTTCCGGGGAAATTGGTCCAAAAAGTAAGTTAAATAACTGTGTCATTTTATGTGTGTGCTAGTATTTCTTCCAGTGTTTATTTCTTCTGCAGTTTTATTTGTGTAGATTGTAGTGTGATTGATTCAATATTTGTTGTAGCATATAATAAATAAATTGTTAAAAATTAATTTAACGATTAGGAGAATTATTTTCAGTTGCTGCAATAGGAATCGGGTTTCCGATTTTTCACATGGTATCATAGCACAGATGAGCAATTGGAGTGCTTAGTAGTGAAGAAGGAATTTTGCTGTTCATTGAGAGGCAACAGTTCGAAACCCAAGAGGCAGCACAATTACCTTGGCCAAGAAGATGAATTCTCGAGGAGAAATCAATTTTTTTGAGAGTGACAGAAAAATTCGATCTCTCTAGAGGGAGCAACCGGTGTTTTTCGCAAAGCAGATGTCTAGCTGGACGCAACAGTTGCTAGAGCAGAACTAGTGTCGGGAGGAAGAAGAGCACACATTGAGAGGGAAAATTTTCCTCAGGGAACTTCTAGTCCCAAGAAGTTCAAATTTCCTTGCAGAGTAGCAACAGTGGCCAAGTAGAAGCAACAACCAAATAATAGTGGCGGCCGAGTAGCAACAATGATCAAGTAGCAGCAACGACCAAGTAACAATATTGATCGAGTAGCAGCAGTGACCGAGTAACACCAACTGAGCAACGACTGAGTAACAACAATTGTGCAGAAAGGGAAGAGGAGATTTTCGACATCATTTTGAGATGGCCACTGCTGGACTTCGAGATCAGGACAGGTTGGATGATGCTTCCAACTATTTCATCTGGAAGGAAAGGATGTCCTTCCTTTTGGTTGAATATGGCCTGAAGCTATATATTGATGTAGTGGTAGCTACCCCCATGGATGCAAATCCGCTGAAAGAATACTGAAAGGAGATGGCGAGGGCGAAGCAATTGATCTTAGATGGTGTTCGAGATCATGTTTTATCACACATAGCGGCGAAGGGAACGACGAAAGAGATGTGGGATACACTTTCCACGCTATACCAAGGCACTTCTAAGCAACGCAAGAAGTACTTGGAGGAAACACTGAGATGCACTAAGATGCAAAAAGGGGAAATCATAGACCCCTTCCTCACCAGGATTCAAGAGATTCGAGATCAGTTGTCAGCTTTTGGGGCAACGCCTCAACCCACATAGCTAGTACACACCCAACAGTGTCTTAGAGGAGTGGCAAGTATTTGTCCAAAATATCTTGGGCAGGTAAACTTTGCCAAGTTGGGACACGACATGGGCCGATTTGCAGCAGGAGGAGTTGAGACGAGCTCTTTTGAAGAGCTCCATCAGTGGCAACAACAGCGAACCGAAGCAGGTGAAGGAGGAGGAGAGTATGGCTCTCGCATCGAAGGGTCCTAATCAGGGACAAGGGGAGCAGCGAAAGAAGAAGGAGCTGTTGAAGGTCAAGTGCTTCAGATGTGGTGAGCTTGACCACTACATCACCTAGTTTCCTTTTAAGAAGAAGGACAAGGAGGAGAAGTAGGACTAGCAAGCAACATCAACAGAGATCGATAGGCTTTCCTCCAGGCTAGAAGAAGACTTCTCCATGTTTGCTGACATACCCCTAGGAGTCACGTGGGGTGACTTGGTGTTGTAGCCTCAGAGTACTACAGATGGGCATGGTTCTTGAGGAGGTCCACCTCTTGAATCAATACCTTGCTATGGGGCCGACAATATTTTGTAGCAGGATGGATCAGTGGCAGTAGATATAGTTAGATGCTAGAGTGACAGTTGTAGAGTCTAGTTGCAATAAAATACTGGGCAGCGCAATGCAGAGTTGGCAGTAGTGCAAAGTGGCACAATGCAAAGTCAACAGCAATGCAGACGTCTCAATGACAGTGCAGATACTAGCAACAATTAGAGACTCGGGTGACAAATGTATCATACTGATCACAGTTGATTCAGTATTTAGGATGCTTTTCAGTTGCAGATGTTGCAATCGCAACAACAACAGATGGAGAGGGAGTTGCAATGCAGATGTAGTGTTGACAACAGTTTTGCAGTGTCAACAACAACATAGATGCAACACATATCAGAGTTGCGCAGTAGTTGGTGGAAAGCAACAATGGGACACCAACAGCGTGGCATGAGATGATGTAGAGAGAGGGTGGTGCTATAAGGGGCAGTAGCACTAGAACACATTCCTTGCTAAGAGGGAGTGTAAGTTTCTGTAGCATCGGATGTGTTCTAGCCATGAAATATTGTGGAGAGGCTAGAATACATGAGATCTCCAAAACCCAGAAGTTGTTTTTGGAAGTTCTGCTTAGTAAGGGCTTAATTAGATTATTAGTCAGTTTTTAAATATTTCCTAAGTCCAAACTTGGGGAATATGACTAATCAATTAGTATTAATTAAGTTATGGTGTGAATGTTCTAGAAACTCACACGGATCGGCTTCAAGTTAATCCTAGCCATTGATTAAGATCTAATCTTGGTCATTGAAGTCTCAACAATGGATTATAAGAAGAAGTCGATGGGGCTTGGACAAATCACTTGAGCAATTCGATTTCTTGGCAGACCGATTTCATGAGTAGCAACATTCAGTTGTTGGAGAGAGAGCCAGAGAAATCAAAGTAGTGAGAGAGGGGCAGGGACAGTGAAGTCGGAGGAAGATTTCTAGATCCAGTGAGTGCATTTGGAGAGAGGCAGAGAAGCCACAGTGAGGTTGACGTAGAGTAGCGCAGTGGCCTCTAGAGGCAAAGTCGATTTGCTGGGGAGAAGCGGAATTTCAGTGCCAAAAGCTAGGCAGAGGTTCTAGAGGTCAGGAGAAATGTTTTCCCATACAACAGCTAGTCATACGGCTTGAGGAGAAGCTGTTCCAAGCTGAGAGCAGCAACAACTGCGCTAGGGTGACACAGTGACTGCACACAGGTAGTTTGGGTGGCTCAATTTGAGCTGAGGTAAGTGTTGGGATTTGCCTGTGGATTGAGGAATTTCTCCTCAGTAGATTTTCTTGCCAATATTTCTCTATAGGATTGCCAGTTTCAACATCCATTTGTACTTAGATTATTTCATTGCTGCATAATAATAAAACCTTCAACTGCTGTATTGGTTTTCCCGAGTTGGGTTTTTTCGGGGACATTGGTCCAAAAATAACTGTCATTTTATGTGTGCGCTAATATTTCTTCCAGTGTTTATTTTTTTGTAGTTTTATTTGTGTAGATTGCAGTGTGATTGATTCAGTATTTGCTGTAGTACATAGTAAATAAATTGTTAAAAATTAATTTAACAATTAGGAGAATTATTTTCAGTTGTTGCAATAGGAATCAAGTTTTCGATTTTTCACAAGAACACTTTTCCGAACAATATGCTCAACCTCACCTAAGTCAATATTGTAAAGTCAAATCAACTAAGTCAACTTAGCGAAGTTTAGATGTCAGATCAGAACCAATATCAAAATCATCACAATATCACAATATCAGATTCTTTAGACTAGGTGACAAGTAGAGCTCTTTTCAAGTCAAGACTTCATCTATTGTCATGCCAAACTTCATCCAAATGTTAAGTTATGACTTTATTTATGTCAACAAGTAGTCTTTTCCCAAACAATATGCTCATAATATAAGTCACTAAATACAAATGCATACACCAAGAATAA
Source organism: Pinus taeda (assembly GCA_000404065.3). NCBI lineage: Eukaryota > Viridiplantae > Streptophyta > Pinopsida > Pinales > Pinaceae > Pinus > Pinus taeda. The sequence goes on along the minus strand of APFE031466311.1, from coordinate 46,641 downwards.
GTCATGCAAATACCATCCATTAATTGTTAGATTACTTCACACTGAATCACCACTGTCAATACTTCAACCAATGTGCTAAGAACGAGGAGGCCAATGCAAAACCATTATCAAATACCAATATTGGTCATTGGAAGTTACTATGCTCATATATCATTCTCATCAAGGCAAATCATCAATCGTCAAATCAAATCATTAGTCATCAGGTCAAATCCCAAATTTGCTACCATGGTGAGATCTATAGTTCAGAACATATCTCAACATCAAGTCAAAGTTCCAAGTCATTATCATGACAAAACTCCAAACACTGCTCATCTATATCAATCAGCCAAATCATTCCAAACTCTTGTAGCACAAACTTCAAACATAATGACATATCTATATGTATGTTTTGATCACCTAAACACACGTTCAGTCTATATATTCATATTATAGTAAACATTCAAACTTTCCTTCCCATAGATCTTTCTAATGTTTGCTTCATGTCTGTAGGGCTGATATCCTTTAGGAGAACATCTGATTTCATGCACAAAACTTCATTTTTATGTCCAACAAGCATAGTTGCACCCATAGGCCTTCCTCTGAGTGACTGGGAGATTACAGTCACACTCTTCAAGATGTTATGCGAGTGACTGTGGCTTCCCAATTGCCAAACCCTAGCTTAGAATTGACTCAGTGCCTCGGTCGCACCCTTGAGGTTGCATCTGTGCGGTTGGGAGGTTATAGTCGCACTTGTAGGCTTTCTTCTGTGCGACTGAGGTTTAGAGTGAGATAAAACTATCTCATCTCAGATCAGACCTTTGTTGCAGATCAACAATGTCAGATGTCTGTCTATTCATGCCCATAAATTATATTTCAACATTAAAAAATATACATATAATGCAAATGGTAATAGGAGTAAGAATCTTATAAAGAGATTCTCCCTCGAAATAGGAATCATCTTCAGTCATCTTCATTCATGCCATCAACCTATATATAATGCATCAACAGATCTGTTAGATCATAAAGTCAAACATATATCCCTCATGGTCATAACATGCTAGAATCAACTACTTTATCATCACATCATGTCATCAATCTTTTGTCAAGGGTTATAGTCACATGATAAGGGCAGCTGATAGATATGACATCACACTTCAAAGATCATGAACACAATATCACTTAAATAGCTTAATCCAAATTTACCATAGGGCATAATTACTAACTTACCAAGGTCAACAAGAAATTTATGAATATCAAACTTATTGTTAGACTTCTATCATCATGGTTAGCATGCTTATCATTATCAATAGAATCAAGTCAGGTCATTCAATTTTACCATATGATAATCATATTGTTATGCTTCTATCGTCAAGTCAGGGTATTCAACAAAACTTTATCAAAACAACAAGAGTATCAACCCTTTTTCCATGCTTTCATCATCCTCATCACAAGCATCATCAATAGTATTGTATATAGAAATCAATGAACTAACCATCTATTTGAAATCCATCATGTCTTATGCATGTCAAGTGTCAAGAGTATCATCTACTAGAGTCAAGGTGCTAGCCTTCTTTATTGGATCAAGATATCCAAAAGATAGATGCTAGCGAAACATCAACATTAAGTAGCCTCATAGAATTAAGAAGTTCACCGTGTCTAGAAGTAAGATACTTGTTCAATACCAAGTGTACCATTTCCTCATATGAACCATGAATCCAAATCACTTTCATATGCATGCATGAACCATTCGAGAAGGAGACATTCTCATCATACCGTAGGACTTACCTTGCCATAACATTGAAACAATATACCATGCATACAAATACCTGTGCATCCTTTTATTTGACATAGGCAGCATGAGCACTTAGTCATCTTTTTCATCAGGTGCCTCTTTACCTTTTCTAGCTCTAACTTTTCTTTCCTGCATCTCAAATGATCCTCAAGAAGGATCCTCTTGTTACAACTCATCAAGGAGGTTAGAAACATCCAAATACTCAAATATACATGCAGGAAGTATAAGTAATGATCAAAACAATAATCAAATCTATAAGTCTATATAAAAGTAAAGACATAAAGGAGCATCATAGGTCAAGAAATACTTATCTTCAATGAGAGGTGATCCTCTCCCTCTTGAGCCAACCTTCAAGAGTCATAACTGTCCATTGTCCACATAACAATGTTGCCTTCGATCAACTTTATCAACAACCAGGCCTACTAGAGACTATCCCATCTAGGGCTTCATCAAATCTGTCACAAGTGCTTGAACATATTTACTCTGACTGTGCTAGGGTTTCTAGATTTCATATCTCAAATCTTGCCATAAACCATGGTTTCTCTCAAATCCTAACTTCATAATATCGATCAAACCCTAATACATAAATTGCCTAAGGTGTTCTTCAAACCCTAGAATTCTTTTAAGTCCCCTCCATCTTTTCTTGCTTCCATTAAAGGTGTCTCCATGGGGGTGATCTCTATGACTTTTCTTCAGCCTAACTCTAATTCCATGTTAATTTTTCTTAAGGTTGTATTGTTCTTTGCTTTGATAATTGCATTTTATCATTAACACATTAAGTTCACAACGTAACATCATAACATTATTCAGATTTACATCATTATTTATCATCATATGCAACTATGTAGAAAGAACAATATCATTATCATTAATGCAGCGAAACATAAAGGAACAATAGAAGAAAAACATTCACACAGAGACACTAGGATTGGTCAAAGACCAGGGCAAAACCCACTATGGGGAAAATCCTGCAAATTCTTCTTCTTATAGATTGTCGTCAAATGATTCATCAAAAGAGAGTACAATGATCCATATCTTCATCTATGCAGCTAACCAAAAAAAATAACTATAACATCCATGAAACAAACCCAACAAAGGTTATAATCAAAACACTGATTTTGAAATTTCACTAAACTGTCACTCGCTGCAGTCAATTGCCAAACCCTGCGGACATTGAGTGAAATCTTTGGACACCTGAGATTTCATCTTTTAGTTCCTAGTCGCATGGAGGAGTCATCCGAGTGACTTTAGTAGCCCAGTTGCACCCTTAAGCCTGGTGAGCGAGCGACTAGGGCCAGAACTGATATGTGGCGAGTGAGCGACTGTCTGTGAAAACCCTAGCTCTCGGCCGCATGCACAGTGAATTGTCTATGCGATTGGAAGGCTCCAACCGTACACATGAGCCTCTGTGGGAGCGATTGTGGTCGAGATCCTTTCTGTGATGTGCCTAAGACTGTGGCCCAAAACCCTAGATCTGAAATGCAAGCTTCGAACTGTGCAATTTCACCTCAGAGTGAACTTGATTCTCCGCGGACGAGCTTCAGACCTGTGCGAGCCAAAAACCAAAATAGAAGAGTGTCTCATGATTGTGTCCAAAGGTAAAGGTCGCTTCTATTTATAACCTTCCAAGAGGGTCCACTTTGCTTTAGGGTCCACCTTTTCAAATATGCACATGTGGGATTTTATTCATAAATGCACTTTCCCTTATCGGATTTGAGTGATCTTTAGGTCGATTCTGGTCCTCTTGAAAAGAGGAATTCAATGCAATTATTGTCTCCATCAAGTGAACTATCCAAAGTGGAATTTAACCGATGTTGCATATTTTTAACAAAGTTGGCCCTAAAAAGGAAAAATCAAACATGAAGAATTTGAAATTTAAAATTAAAATTATTTTGCCTCCAAAGTACAGGTTAGTTGAAATTTGCTTAAGTCGGCCCAACACTTGAAACACGCCCCTTGGAGCACCTTAGATCACTATATAAGGAGCACTCGACCTCCTCTCTGTTAGACTTTCTGAACCCATCCCTTGGTATTCGATTCTCAACAATTTATAATGGAACAAATACACAACTTGTTACCTTTAGGCAACAATGGTATGTTCTATGCTTTAGAGCAATTTTATTAGCCCAGTAGCAATATTTAGATTAGCAATCACATCAACAGGATAGTAAAACGCAAATAGAACATAAACATAAACAATAGAAGACAAGCCAAGACAAGAGGACACAAGATGTGGCACTAGCTAGGGACAAACCCCAATGTGGGGAAACCCTTGATCAAATCTTCTTTTAAGTCTTCAATAGTTTAGCAGAGAGAGATAGTACAATTTACAAATCTGATAATTTATAACAACAGCAAAAGAGCCCTAACCAAAAAAGTCAACACTAGTCAAAGGCGCAGATTTGACCCTCAACAAATCAGTCAACTTCAGCCTCCAAATAGCAAGATAAAACAACCCTCAAAACAGTCAAATTCATCCTAGTCAAAGTCTGGGGAAACAACCCACCTGCGGTCAACCCTAACTGTAGTCAACGTTGGTCAACACTTGGTCAAACTGTCCAGAAAGTCGGGCTCCTTAAAGTTTGGCCTCTTGAAATTTTGCTCCCCTGAAATTTCGGCCTCTTGAAATTTCATTCTCTTGAAATTTTGGACGTGTGGAGAGAGAGAGAGGCCTAGAAATCTGTACTCAATCAGGGAGGGGAGAGAGAGAGAGAGAGGCCTAGAAATCTGTACTCAATCAGGGAGGGGAGAGAGAGAGAGAGAGAGAAGTGTGAAGATGAGTGTGTCCCAATGAGGCTAAGTCACCTTCTATTTATATGGAACGTTGAGGATGAATAGACATGACTGTTGGGATTCTGAGCTTACATAAGTTTGCTGGCTGACCTTGACAATTTGACCATAATCAAAATTAATTCATAACTTCATTGGTACATGTCAGAATCAGATGATCTTTAGATCAGTTCTACACCTCTCAGAGAGAGGAATCCAAGAAAAATATTAGATATCATAAATAATATGACCCATGTGGAGTTTGGCCCTAGTTGCCAATTTTAACACTCCCCCCTCAACTAGGGAGAACTCCATCTGCTAATCCATCTACAAATCTATACTATCTCCGACATCAATGCACTGTTATGCACTGCATTGCTTTGCTGAACTATGAAGAAGAAGAAGTGATTGAGAATGTATCATACCATTCTCTACTGACTCGAAGTCAGTCCCAATCAAAGGAGAGTGTGTCATGCCACTGTTACTGATCCAATGTCAGTTCCAATTAAAAGAGTGTGTCTCATACCACTCTTACTGACCCAAAGTCAGTTCCAATTGATCCGAAATCAATATCGGTCATCCTAGCATAGGGAGTACGGTAGTACACTATGCATCCATTGCTAGTACTATGGTCCCTATCGTCATTTCCCTACTGGCCAGATGAGAGGTACTTCCCATGAGTCCCATATTGCATGGGTAGGATGTCTTAGCAGGAGAAGGATGAACCACTCATCCTGCCTACATGTCACTAAGGGGTATCGCAGGGGAAGGTTGAACCACTCACCCTGTACACAACAAACCACTAGTGGAAGGCTGAACCACTCACACTATGGTTGCTCATCGCTCCAAGAAGTACCCCAAGCCCCTCGGAGCTCCTAGAGCTCAATGCCCATCTCATACAGGACCCTCATAAGAGGGTCTCTCCACGACTCCAAGTCGTTCTCGGAATGCCAAGAACTTGACCTTCCCCAAAGGCTTTATCAGAATATTGGCGGCCTGCACATCAGTCCCAATGTGATGGAGCCTTATTGCTTCTCGTTGTACCATATCCTGGATAAAGTGGTCCCTGATATCTATATTCTTGGAGTGATCATGAAACTCTGGTTGTCGCAGAGGATCACGGTGGTATCCAATACATGTCCAAACATCTCACTGAAGAGATTCCTCAACCAGACAACTTCACCGGAGGCCATACTAACAACGATGTATTCGGCCTCAACGATGCTCAAGGCAACCGATTTTTGCTTCCTTCTCATCCAGGATATCGAACCAGAATCCAAAGAAAAACAACATCTAGAAGTGCTCTTTGCGATCCACAGCACTGCCAGCCCAATCAACATCAGAATAACCATTCAGCCTCACATCTTTGGCAACGTATCTTAGTCCATGAGTGATTGTGCCCCAAAGATATCTCATAAGATTCTTGGCACCAATCCAATGTATAAGATGAGGCTCAACCATATATCGGCTCAATGTGTTAACTGCAAAACATATGTCCGGACGGGAATTCACCATGAACATCAATGCTCTTATGAGTTGACGATACTCAAAAGCATTTCCCAATTCAGGTCCAACAACACTACCACATAACTTCTTAAAGTTAATTTCCAACTGAGTAGTCACAGGCTTGCAGTCCACCATCCCAAATATTTCCAATATCTTCACAACATATTTTCCTTGAGAGAGGAAAATTTCACCTGGATTTTGCTAGACCTCCAACCCTAGGAAATAGTGCAATGGTCCTAGGTCCTTCATCTCAAATTTAGAAGCCAACTCCTTCTTACATTTGTGAATGAGAGGGTCTGCACCTGTCAGAAAGAGGTCGTCCACATAAAGTACCAGAATGAGAGGATCATTTTCAAGCTTAAAGTAAAGGTTCGGATCGGCTTCACTTCTAGTGAATCCCAACTTCATCAGATAGCTATGGATCCTCTCATACCAAGCCCAAGGTTTTTGCTTCAATCCATAGAGAGCTTTTTTCAACCTGCATACATGAGATTTCGATCAAGAACCTCAAACTCCTCGAGTTGTTCAACATAGACTTCCTCTTTGATTGAACCATGCAAGAAAGCGATCTTGACATCCATCTGATGTAGGTTCCATATTTGCGAGGCAACAAGGGATATGATCGAGCGGATCATGGTGTATCAGGCAACAGGTGCAAATATCTCATTGTAAGCTACACCTTCCTTTTGAGAGAAGCCTCGAGCAACAAAGTGAGCCTTGAACTTTTCTGCACTTCCAACAACTCCTTGCTTGATTTGTAGAGCCACTTAGAGGTGACAACCGATTTGACCTGGGGTCTAGGGACCACATCCCAGACATCATTCTTCATTATTGACTCGTATTCTTCATTGATAGCATCCTTCCATACTTGATGCTTCATGGCTTCTTCGAATGATGAAGGCTCATTTTGAATGATAGTGCTCATGGCGGTCAAATATCCTTGATACCTGTTCGGCTTCTTGCTTTCACGGAAAGTCCCCCATGGTGCATTGTGCCTCTCGACATCTTCGAGAGTCTCCCTAAGCCATGAGGGTCTCCTTTTGGAGGAGGAGGATCAATAGGATCCATAGGTTCATCAACATCAGAAATCGTTTCATCTTCTTTTGCACCCTGATTTCCTTTGTCAGTTTCTTTGCCCTTCCTTAGGATAGGAAGGTTGTTGATCTTCTTGAGGGCCATATCTTCGTCGAAGGTGATATCATGACTTATCTCAACTTCCTTTTGACTAGCCACATAAATTCTATATCCCTTAGAATTTTCACTATAGCCCACAATAATTCCTTTCTTCCCAAATGCACCCAATTTGCTTCTTTTCTCTTTCGGCACATGAAAATATACGAGACTTCCAAAAATTCTAAAATGAGAGACATTAGGTTTCTTACCAGCTTCGAGAGTCTTGGAGTCCAAAGCTTGATGAGGGCATCAATTTTGAACATACACGGCCGTATTTGCGGCTTCAATCGATAGGAAGTTCGGAAGGCCTTGATCATGAAGCATGGCACGAACAGCTTCTACAATAGAGTGATTCTTCCTTTCAGCCTCACCATTATTTTCAGGAGTGTATGGCGTTGTAGTCTCCCTCTTAATACCAGCTTCTTTGCAATAATCTTGGAATTCATTGGATTTGTACTCGGTTCCATTATCAGTCCTTAATATCTTGATTTTCTTCTTGGATTGGTTTTCAATCAAGGCTTGGAAGTGTCGGAACCAGGTGAACACTTCATCCTTCTTCTTCAAGAAGTAGATCCACGTCTCGTGAGAATAATCATCCATAAAGGTGAGATAATATAAGTATCCTCCCAAAGAGTTTATGGGCATCTTACCAGATATGTTGGAGTGGATCAATTGCAATATATTTGTGGTCTTGCTAGTACTTGAGGGGAATGGTCCCCTTGTAAGTTTTCCTTCGGCACATCCCAAACATACACCTTCATGCCCTACTTTAAGCTCTGGCATACCTGTCACCATTTGTCTCACATCGGGTAGGGCCTTATAATGAAGAAGGGCAAACCTTCGGTGCCATAGTTCAGATTGTAGAGATGTGTCGCAAGACATGGCTCCCAATGGACTTCCTCCAACTTGATACAAAGTGTCAACCCTGAACCCAAGAGTAAAAGCATTTTTAAAATTTCTTTTCCAAACACGTACCTTTCCATCGATGAATGCCACCTTGAATCCTTTGTCCTCCATGGCTGAAATGGACACCAGGTTCTTCTTGAGATCATGTTCATATAGTACTTCTTGCAAATGAATAGTGTTACTTTGATTCAATTGAAGGGTAACATTCCCTACTCCCTTCACGGGATAGGTGGCATCGTCTCCAAGGATAATCTCCAAGTTTCTCCTTTTCTATAAGATTAGATAGGGCTTCCTTGTATCCGGTGAAGTGCCTTGAGGAACCACTATCAATCGGCCAATTTCCCAAAGTGTCCGGAGGAGAGGCAATGGAGAGGGTCGATATAAGATAGTACTCTTTTTGCTTATTGTTAACAACATTTGATTCTTCATACCTGGAGTTCCTTGATTTCTTTGAGGGTCGACCATTTCCTTGATGTCCCGCATTCCTTTTTCCTTTGCCATTAGACCTGCCATTTCTTTGATTGTTGTTGTTGAAGTTGCCCTTGGAATGATTGTGATCATCATCATGCGATGTGTCCCTTCTATTTGGACACTCCCTTGCATAGTGGCCAAACTTATTGCAAACAAAGCACCTGCCCTTCCTTCCTCCCTTAGATCCAAGCTTTCCATGGAAATGACCTTTAGACCTTGCATTATTGATTCTTTTGGCATGAGCAAAGAATGCAGTGGGGTTGCTTCAATTAGAAGGCATTTCTTGCTCCACCATTCTTGTTTCTTCTTGAATGCATCTCGACATTAGTTCTTCAAACCCTGGAATTTGATCATTGTTGAGGATGGTGGTTCTAAGTACATACCACTCAGGTGGGAGTCCTCCAAGGGTGGTGAGAGTAAGTTCCCTGTCAGGAATGACTTCTCCAATTGAGAGTAGATCATTCTTGATCTCAATAATCCTCAAGAAATAGGATTGAATATCCTCGCCCTTGCCCTTCTTAATATCCTTCAACTTATTCTTGAGAAAGAGAATTTGATTAGCATTACTAACCTTGAACATGTTGACCAACCTATCGTATATCTCCTTGGAGGTCTTCAATTCAGAGATATAGGCCACCAGATGCTTGTCAATGGAATCCCTGATAATCTTCTTCGCTTTGACTTCAGCCTTATTATACTTGGTCTTTGTAGCAACCGATGCATTTGAAGGAGGTTCAAGGATTTTACCCTGCACATAGTTCATCACTTCTTTTTCTTCCGAGGTCAAATCAAGAGACATCTTCCATCCATGATAGTCAGATTTATCGTGGTGCTTGTCTTCAGCCGGGAAGTAGGATGAGGAACCCATTGAACTTTTTGTCCTTGTCCAACTGTCTTGGGTGATTGCTTTGTCACTCTTGCTTAGGCTTTGTTTTCACCTCAGCGTTGATACCATGTTAATTTTCGGCAACAATGGAATGTTCTATGCTTTAGAGCAATTTTACTTCAATTTCTTTATTAGCCCAATGGCAATATTTCAGATTAGCAATCACATCAACATGGTAGTAAAATGCAGATAGAACATAAACATAAACAGTAGAGGACAAGCCAAGCCAAGAGGACACAAGATGTGGCACCAACCAGGGACAAACCACAATGTGGGGAAACCCTTGATCAAATCTTCTTCTAGACTTCAATAGTTCAACAGAGAGAGAGTACAATTTACAAATCTGATAATCTATAATAGCAGCAAAAGAGCCCTAACCAGAAAAGTCAATGCTGGTCAATAGGGAAGATTTGACCCTTAGCAAATCGGTCAATTTCAGCCTCCAAACAACAAGATAAAACAACCCTAAAAACAATGAAATTCAGCCTAGTGAAAGTATGGTCAAACAGCCCACCTACGGTTAGCCCTAGTTGCAGTCAATGTTGGTCAACACTTGGTCAAAGTGTCCAACAATTCGGTCTCCTGAAATTTTGCTCCCTTGAAATTTCAGTCTCCTGAAATTTCACTTTCCTGAAATTTTGGAGGTGCAGAGAGAGAGGCCTAGAACTTCGTACCCAATCAATGAGGAGAGAGATAGAGAAGTGTGTCCAAATGAGGCTAAGCCACCTTCTATTTATATGCAACGTCGAGGATGAATAGATGTGATTGTTGGGCTTCTGAGCCTACATAAGTTTGCTGGTTGACCTTGACAATTTGGCCATAATCAAAATTAATTCATAACTTCATTTGTACATGTCAGAATCAGAGGATCTTTAGATCAATCCTACACCTCTCAGATGGAGGAATCCAAGAAAAATATCAGCTATCATAAATAAGATGACCCATGTGGAGTACCATGTGGAGTTTGGCCCTAGTTGCCAATTTTAACACAATTGGATTCCTAATACAAAAAGTATAGCGAAAGCAAAAATCACTTGATTTGAATCACACACATAAACAAATTTCTACCCAATCAACAGTTCTTCATTAATAAATTAATCAAAGAACTTACGTTATTCCCGTACTAGGGATAATGTCCCTGTTACCCACCACGAGTGGGTGACTCCTATAGGAGAAATTTTCTCCTAGATTTGTCTTCAACCAACAACCAACAACCCCTTGATAGCTAGATGTGCTACTATTCTCCACCACCTGAGCCAACCATTATGTGCCCTTGCTCATCTGTTATCATCGTATGTTTGAAGATGGGGCATCTAACCTCGAAGATATGATTTTCCATTATGTAATTGGGTGTTTATGCTTGCTTTTATTAGGCACGTTTGGGCATGGATTAGTGGGGATATGCTGCAGAAAGAACGAGCTTTGAATGTACTCTTGTTCCCTTGCCTCAAATCGAGGGTTAATATTGTATCATAGTCCCGTGGGATCTCCTTTGTTGGCTACTAGCTTTAGGAGTGGCACTACATGGGAAAACCTAATTTTGGTTGTGTGGTCCCGCTTCCCAATACCATCTATCTCACTCTGCTCTGCTCATTACAAACCCTTTTCACATTTTCCCCATCTGGGTCCACATTTGTCCATTGGGTCCACAAGGTGTTAGCCTCCTCTCCCCTTGCCCACACTTTGGGTCGGGGCTAGAACAATGCCACATAGGTTGATGCAGCTAAAAAGAAAGATAAAAGCATAATATGCCCACATACAACAAGAAATGTACCCCAAAATACAAAAGATGATCGGACAAAAGAATTTAGCGCGTGAGAAAAAGCTAAACATGAGCTCTACATTATGGCCATCACCCTAGTTCCTAGGGCCCCTATGAGTGCCCCCTGCATCATTAAGGAACCCATGGTTGTCCCAACCCTAGTGGGCGATGCATTGCCCCACTTTAAGGAGGTAATCACTGCTACATCTTACACATCATGCTCTCACCTCGAGTAATAAAATCAAGAAAAATCAATAAGAGGCAAAAGGCATATGAAGAAGGGTGGAAAAACAATGGTCAAGGTAACTCATGTACCGCAATTGCTCCCTCCTACATTCATACAATCAAGGTGTGGGCCTCCTTTGTCATAGCTACCCTTGTACCCAGTGTTTTAAAAGCCGGTCGGCTCGGAACCGACTCGGCCGAGTTGGTCTGAGCCAGTAAAAAGATTTGCGACTTGGCGTCGAACCGATTCAGTGGGTTGAGTTAAGACTAACCCGGCCGAGCCATGGCATGACTCTGATGGGTTAGTCTTAACTTGGCCAACTCGGCCGAGTCCGTATCAACTCGGCCAACTCAGTCGAGTCCGTATCAACTCGGCCGGGTCACTTCATGCAGCCAGTAAACCCCAAAAATGCAATTTTTATTTTTTATATTTTTATGTTTTCTCTGAGTGTGGGGGACTCCAAATGGTTTTAGTAATTGTTTTTTGGTCTTTGGGGTCCATTCCCTTCTCCTAGTATCGATATGCTATTCAAATTTCATGGTAATGTTAAATTCTTAAAGTAAAAGTGACATTCTCCTTAATCTTAATTTCATTCTTTTACTTAAATTTTTAACATTACCATGAAATGACTCAGGATGTTTGAGAGTGGTTCCGGCCTCATTGAATTTCATATGGAGAAAATAGAATTTTAGATTTCATTCAAAATGCAGTAGACTTATCAGTTTTTCAGGATTTCAGGATTGGGGGATTGCAATGTTTCCATTTAATTTTGTCATGTATTAGGGTATGGAACTCGTATTTAATCAAGAGCACCAATCCCTCTATGTACGTTGGTGTTAGTGACATTGGTTGTCGAACTCCTCTAGGATTCGCTCCCAAATCGGGAGCTTCTGAAAATGTCGCTCCCGCTTTCGTTTTCGCTCTCGCTCCCCACTTTCGCTCTCGCTCCCAAGTAACACTGAGCTAGATGATGTTGGCAACTCTAGCAGTAGCTAGTAGTACTGGTCACAGACTTTTGTTGTAGAGGCCATTTATAGCCTCCTTGGTTATGTGTTTTTGTTTTGATCTCTATATCATCATTGCGTATGTATTGGACAGTGTACTGGGTGCCATTTTGATATAATGGATATATTCATGAGCCTACTTTGATCATATGTTGTCCTCTATCTATATTCTAATGCTGTGTGTTTGGAAACATGAATGAAAATATTTAAAATTATCTGTTTTTATAAAAAATAAATATTTAATGTATTTTTTACAACGACCGAGTCATTGAAATCGCGCCGGTCGAGTCCATATTGAGTTGGAGTCGGAGTCGGAGTTGAACCTCGGCCGAGTCGGAGTCGGAGTCGAAATTTTAAAACATTGCTTGTATCATGGCATGTGGCTTAGAGCCCTCCCCCTTGCCCCCACTTCATTTCACCATCATTTCACATGACACCTACCATTTGATGGATGTACCATGGACCTGCCACTCCCTTAGAGGTTGAAACCACCTAACACTGTTTTTCATTAGCTTCTCTTGTCGAGCAAGTTAACATTATTACATGTTCAAATCCCATTTGGAAGGGCATATGCCACTATGAATTGCCCACTTTTGCCCTTGATTAACAAGCTTATTTACTCAATTGCACTAATGATTAATTGTATTGGAAGGTGAGGAGACACATTGTTTCTTATACAGGATTGTAGGTGCGTTTTCATCTTGGACATGGTCTCCCTATACAGGGTAACCCGCCCTCTAGAGGGTCATAATGGCACTTGTAGGGTGAGTGTTGAGGGCTGTGGGCCTCTAGCCATGGAGAGCATTGATTGCTACATCGTGGGCTTCTTTAGCACCACCACATTGTTTGTTTGTGCCCCAGTTATACAAAGATGATGATGCACTTAGACCACGTTGCCCAACCGGTTAGACATTGCACTCGACACGTGGCAACTGATTGAGGGCCCAAAGGAGGTTTTGTCTCATCTGAGGAGACATTTTTGGGTATGTGTCATCTTCTAGTCCTCATTGATGGAACATCGACTTGATCTTGAGCCATTTGGAAACCCATGAGACCCAGGAGCCCACAGAGCCCAAGCTGTGAATTTGAAGATGTTTTGCTGCATTTGGAGGGCATCCCCCTCTTATTCATTATTTTTGAGGCTCTCACTCTTAATTTTAGCACGAGGCCTCAACGCCTCCCTTCTATGTCTCCACGCTAGCTTAACGTGGGCTTAAGAAGGCTAATTCGTCTTGTTTATTGAGCTATTATGGTTGGCTTGTAACCATGGGTGGGTTACCTAGCATTTTAGGCATAGGAGGGGCTTTAACTTTTATTTTTGAATTCATATGACATTTATAAATAAGAGAGAGCCTCATTCTCTCAAATCATCATCACTTGGATATTCGATCTCTCTTGAAAAGAACTCGGACCTGCAGTATAGGACGAAATTGGATGTTTTTGATGAACTTTGATGTCGGACCTGCAGTATAGGATGGAATTGGATGTTTTTGATGAACTTTGATCTTTGTGTTATTTCGCTATCATTCTCAGAGCCTTTATTTGGCAGTTTTGTGGATGGATATACTCTTCTTTGTCTTGTAACTGCTATTTGATTTTATGAATGTCTAATGCATGGAATATTTCTTATGGGGATTATATTCCCTAATTAATGTGAATTACTTGAAGCATTGAAAATTATTGGAATTTAGGGGCTTTAACTTTTATTTTTGAATTCATATGACATGTATAAATAAGAGAGAGCCTCATTCTCTCAAATCATCATCACTTGGATATTCGATCTCTCTTGAAAAGAACTCGGACCTGCAGTATAGGACGAAATTGGATGTTTTTGATGAACTTTGATGTCGGACCTGCAGTATAGGATGGAATTGGATGTTTTTGATGAACTTTGATCTTTGTGTTATTTCGCTATCATTCTCAGAGCCTTTATTTGGCAGTTTTGTGGATGGATATACTCTTCTTTGTCTTGTAACTGCTATTTGATTTTATGAATGTCTAATGCATGGAATATTTCTTATGGGGATTATATTCATATTCCCTAATTAATGTGAATTACTTGAAGCATTGAAAATTATTGGAATTTTGCATGTGCTACTCATTGGATAAAGAACGAATGAATGATCCTAGAGGATTAATTGCAATTGCATCCATGACACTCCACAAAAGTGTCTTCGAAGTATATAAATCTAGAAGTTGTTTTGTTGTTGCTTCCATATAGGGTAGCGAAATTCCTTTTATGTGTCCTTGAAGAGTAAAGTTGCCATTTCTTGGTTTATCTTGACTCCATTTCTCCCGATAGGCTGGCACTATTAGGTCCCTTTACTACTAGTGTAGCCCCTTATTGGATTGTTGTGCCCATGTAGTCCCCATATTGTTATTATTGTGCCCCATAGAAGCCCACAATTGTTATTCTTGTGCCCTTACAATATTATTGTTATGTTGGCTCTGATTATATTGTGACACCTTAGACTCTTATATATAGAAAGGTCTTGTCATTTGTATCATCCAAGAATTGTTTTTTGTGTAATGTAAAGGAGGTTGCCCCCTCGAAGAGACTTATTTTGAAGTCGTTGATCTGTCTCTTCCTATTTTTTGCGTTGGTTTCATAACATTTGGTATCAGAGTTGCTTTGGATTCTAGGGTTTCGCTGCTTCAAATAGGTCATCGTGGCATTTTCGCTATAATTTTTTTTTACGAAGTTTCAGAAGCTGAAATTAAAACCCATTTGAGCCGAAATCTCGATGAACCTTGTGTCGGAATTTCAGATCTTGTCTCACTATATTTTCAGAGATATGAGTTGAGGAAGTTAAGCCTTTTGCAGGCTCCATAATTCCATCTCAAACAGGTCATCGTGGCATGTTCGCTATAACTTTTTTTCTACGAAAAGTCAGAAGATGAAAGTAAAACCCATTTGAGAAGAACTCGTGCTGCACCTTGTGTACGATTTTCAAATCTTGGTTTGCTATATTTTCGGAGATAGGATCCATGGAAGTTAGGGTTTTTGCAGGCTCCTGAATTCGATCGCGAACAGGTGACCTTGGGAAAATTGTCATAACTCTCTTTGAGCATCAAATTCAAATTTCGTAAAAGGTGATAGAAAGAGAACATACTGTAGTTTGTTGGGTATCGTTTTCAGGGCCGAAGGTCGAAACAATCACACGTGGCACTTCGTACAAGTTCCCTCTACTGAACCTGTCTATAATCAGGTCATTGTGGGAGTTTGGGCATAACTTCGTCTTGAAGAATCCAATTTTGGTAAGACCTGTGGGGTTGGAAAGAGGACTCAGAGGGCTACCACAAGATGTAATTTTATAACTTGGAGATTCGAAATTATAGAGTTACAATCATTTAAATATCAAGCTCCTAAAAGCAAGAAAAAGAATGACTCGAATCCAGAAAATAGAAACACCTAGTAAGCAAAATTGGATGGATGATTTGAAGAATGCGATTGAAGCTAAGATAAATAGTTTTATCTATGGTAAGGAAGCTAAGACCGATGGTATGGAAGCAAAATTGAGAGACAACATGGAAGATTTGAAGAAAGACAGGGAAGGTGTGAAGGAAGGCTGGACAAAGTTGCTACAAGAAAGGCTTCCTAATGACGAAAAGGTAGTAAAGGAAGCTCATGACGAGAACAAAAGAAACGGGGAAGGTTTGAAGGAAGGCTAGACAAGGTTGCTACAAGAAAGGCTTCCTAATGACGAAAAGGTAGTAAAGGAAGTTCATGACGAGAACAAAAGAAATGCTAATCATGATTTCATAGAATTTAATGTTGGATTGAAAACCCACCATATTCCAAAGATAGATATGGAGAAGTTTGATGGCAAGGATTCGGTAACTTGGATACTACAGATGAAGCAATATTTTGATCTACATGATGTGCAACCACCACAAAAGGTATACATTGCATCTTTATATTTAGAACCAAATCAGTTTGTATGGTATAGAGGGCTTTTTGTTCTCGTAAACCACTTGTCATCTGGTCAATTTTCATGGAGGAAATGATAGCACATAATGAGGATACAAAGATCAACAATTTTTTTAGCCAATTGATAAATCTCAAACAAAAGGTTTCAATAGCAAAGAACATTGAGGACTTCCAAAAATTGAATATAAGGGTAAATGATATTCCAAAGGAGCATAGGATTGATGTTTTCATAGGAACTTTAAAGGATAACATCCAACATGAGGTTCGTCTTTGGGAACTTGATTCATTGGAGAAGGCATGCAGGTTGGCAAGAAAAATTGAAAGCAAAATTATGGCAACAAGGAATCCTACTACTCACTACTATAAAGATGGAAATGTTGTTGCTCCTAGCCTTCCACAACCTACAAGGTTGACACCACAACAATTGGAAGAAAAAATATAAAAAGGACTTTGTTATAGTTGTGATAACAAATACACTAAAGGTCAATAATGTGTTGAGAAGAAATTATTTTACATAGATTGTGAAGAGGAGGAAGAAAATGATCAAGAAACGTCAAAAGAAGAGGTTATACACCAGGGACCAGCCCCAGAGAAAGAAGAAATGAATCCGACCATATCTTGTAGTGCATTGACAGAAATTACCACTCAAACTCTAAAGATAGATGAACAAAGAAGATAGTGAACAAATGTTTCGAAGGATATCGTTGTTGTTTTGTATCTCATAAACAAACACAATGGGTAAAGTGGTTACCTCTAGTTGAATGTTGCTATAACGCTTGAGCAAAATTGACCCCATTTATGGCACTTTATGGATATCACACACCATCCATCACATCATCTTTAAGAGAAAATTTTAAGGTTCAAGCAATGGAAGATCACATCAAGAATCAACAACAAGTTCTCCAACTCTTAAAGGATAACCTCACCTTGGCGCAAAATCAAATGAAACAACAGGCAGATCAACATTGCAACGAAATAAGTTTTGATGTAGGCGACTGGGTATTTTTACGGCTACAACCATACAAACAAATGCCCCTCAAGCAGGCTAAGAAGGATGATAAATTATCAATAAATTACTATGGTCCTTACAAGGTGTTGCAAAAGATTGGTACTAAGGCATACAAATTGGAGCTCCTTGCATTTTCCTGAGTGCACCCAGTTTCCATGTTTCATGCTCAAAGAAGGTTATAGGTGACAAGCTCTTAGTTGAAGCAATATTGCTGGAACTTGACGAGGAAGGAAAAATGAAAAATCATAGTGGAACCTGAAGTAGTCACGGAAACAAGAATTCGACAACTACAAAATCGACCAATTTCAGAGTATCTTATCAAGCGGAAGAACTTAACCGCTGCATCCATAACTACTCAAGCATTGAGGATAACACTTTTTGAAGGAGAGGGGCATGTTAGGTCCCTGTACTACTAGTGTAGCGGCCTATCCCCTTATTGTTATTAGTGCAATCCCCTTATTGTATTGTTGTGCCCATGTAGTCCCCATATTGTTATTATTATGCCCCATAGAAGCCCACTATTGTTATTCTTGTGCCTTTACAATATTATTGTTATGTCGACTCTGATTATAGTGTGACCCCTTAGACTTCTATATATAGAAAGGAGGTCTTTTCATTTGTATCATCCAAGAATTGTTCATTTGTGTAATGTAAAGGAGGTTGACCCCTCGAAGAGGCTTATTTTGAAGTCGTTGATCTATCCCTTCTTCTATTTTGTGAGTTGGTTCCATAACAGGCACTGGGTCTAGGATCCTTGGTGATCACATTCTACTTTAAAAATCATTCTTTCTTCACCTCTTTGTCTCTCTTTTCCTTGTCTCTTTAAGGCTAAGAAAACCTCTCTAGGGCGTGTGAAATTCTCTAGGGGAGGGCATTTTGAATTCCGATTGGATAGACCACTTCTACAGTGTCTCCCCTAGGCATCTACAAGTTTTGAGCAGATTGAAGTTGTGGAATCTCAAGAAAACTGATGCCCTAGCTATCAGACCAAGTGGGAACCCTTCAAGTTGCCCTTCAACTTAGGGATTTCTTAAACGTTTGTAATTTAACAGTGTATCATTCAAAACCTTTTCTCTTGACTATCTTGACCTTGAATGAACTCTTGTCTAGTCATATATCTCAACCCTAGGTCTCGTATAGTATTTCTTTCAAGGGGTTTTTCATGGAAAGTCTTACTTGCTTCTCCCAAAGCCCATACTTTGGTTGAAATTTTCCATTGAATGAGCCACCTTGCTGATCCAAGTGGATATTGGTGGCCACCCGCCAATTCCACTTGGACCCCCATCATTGTTTCTTTCAGTTTTTTAGCTTCCTTATTTGTAGCACAATTTATTATTTTTGGCAGTTTTTTGAGTCCTGAACTTCCGGAGCCGTTTTGAGGCCCTAAACGACATTTTTTTGGGAAAACTAGGAACAACATGGGTTCATGGATGAATGTTGCTCTTCCCAAAGTTGTAGTCCTCGAATAGATCTTTCTAACGAGGTATTGTGCGCATCAAACGAAGATTGTATGCCAAAGTTACGACCCTGGGAAGTTGATGTACCAATTTACCCAAAACAGGGCCCATAGTTTGGCGCTTTATCTCCTAGGGTTAGGGTTTTGGATGTTTAGGGTTTTCCATTGTTTCTCAACAATAAATAGGTCTTTGAGCCTCATTGTAAAATAGTTCAGAGGCATGTAGCCGCCACATCTCTCTTCAGGGATAAATTACCATCGCTCGAGCTAGTTTATTTCCATTTCTGTTTGGAAGCAGATTTCAGTATTTTACATTAACGAAATGAAGTATTATTTCTGCTGTATCTCTGTATTTATGGTTATCTCTGTAATTCGTTGCGTTCGTGTTTAAATCCGGATCAATGGTATCAGAGTGGTCTGCTCTCTCTGCTTTTCTTTGCATGTCCCCAACGAGGTTGGGATATAAGGAGTTAGGGCTTGTACTGGTCGAACCTTTGCAAGACCATCCTTGCAAATCCCGACGACCTCCCGTGGCGGATGAAAAGAAAGACGAGGGGACATGAGATATTATCAAAATCTTGCTTGAAGAGGCCCTCGAGCGACAAAGGAACGCTATGATGGACAACTTTGACCAGATCCTTCAACAGCTACCCAGGGGCGACACATCTACTTCCAGCAACTACTCTGGAAGCGCCACACCCTTTAAGATACAAGTTAACTTTGACATTCCCATATTTGAGGGTCAAATAAATGCAGACGCTGTAGATAAATCGATAAATCTGCTAGAAGGGTATTTTTTCTGTTCATGATTTTTTCGACCGGGAAAAGATTACATTCGCTTTTCTCAAAGCCGCTCCCCATGTCAAGCACTGGAGGGAAACCTACTGTGAGCAGAAGGATGAAAGTACGACCTCACTTTTTTCAGCTGCATCCACTTGGAATTCATTTCGGAATGCCATCAAGGAGCAATACTCCCTGTCAAAAGCTATGAGAATAAATACATAAAGTGGACCACACTGAAACAGGGAAGGGACCACGACGTGTCGAAGTTTACCAATATTTTTCATACCCTTCGCACAAAGTTGGGTATCAAGGATTCTGAGCTGCATTTGGTACTAAAACACTGAGACTGTCTACACAGGTACATCGAGGACGAGATGGAGTTCTTGAACATCTCCTCGCTCGGCACGACGTACCGATACGTTGTCAAGATCGAGTAGAAGTTTAAACAGAAGAAGCGAGACTTTGGATCTGCAAATTCAAAGCAAGGGAAAGGCGCCCCCAAACCACTGAACAAAGGAGAAAGCCAAGGCGGGGTGGCCCAAGATAACCCGCCAAAGCTGCCAGCAAAGAACAACACCGCGAAGCCGAAGAAGGACACGAGAAAGTGGTGTGAGTTCTATAAGAGCTCCACTCACAACACAAGTGAGTGTCGGGCCAAGTAGTCACTGGTGG
This sequence comes from Pinus taeda, assembly GCA_000404065.3. Lineage (NCBI taxonomy): Eukaryota > Viridiplantae > Streptophyta > Pinopsida > Pinales > Pinaceae > Pinus > Pinus taeda. Next base: position 26,316 of record APFE031466311.1, on the reverse strand, counting down.
CCGAGCTAACGTATTCAGAATCAGATGCATGTTCAGACTCTGAGTCAGAACTCGATAAGGGGAATGACAAAGGGAAGCAGATTATCGATGTGGAGCCCAACGCCACCATTGCCAACACGAAGATCCAGAAGGAGGAACTGACCACAACACATCCACAACTGTACACCATCGGGTGGCTTCACCAAGGACGGGATCTTCACGTGAGCCAGCAGTGTCCCCTTCCATACAACATCAAGCCCTTCACGGATGAGGTATCGTGTGACATTGCTCCCCTTGATGTTTGTGATGTATTATTAGGCCAAACATACTTGTGAAAGCGACACGCTGTATATGAGTCAAGGCCTCGTGCTGTTATTGTTACTTTGGAAAATCAGTTGTACAAGATACCGGAGGTAGCACCGCCTATCGCCATCTCTTTGGTTACTGCAAAACTGTAGTAAGCTTATTTCCAAAATCGGGAAATTTGTTTTCCTGATGATACGTCCTCAAGGAAAGAAGACGGTGGCCACGACATCTAGATAGGGCCCCATCACATGACAACTACAGATGGACAAGGTTGTGGAGGAGTATGAGGACATCTTCACCTCCCACGCAGGGGTTCCTCTGCATTGTCAAGTCAAGCACTCCATCGATCTCACCCTAGGTGCACTGCTGCCCAATGGACCAATCTATCGACGTTCCGTTTTCGAGAACGATGAAATCAAGAGGCATATTTAGGAGTTGCTGTAGAAAGGTCACATTCGACCGAGTTCATTGCCCTGTGGGAGCCTGATCGTGTTGGTACAGAAGAAGGATGGGACTTGGAGACTCTGTATTGATTATCGGGCACTGAACAAGATTACTGTCCGGAATAGGTACCTGATCCCTGATCCGAATTTAAACAAGAATGCAACAAATTAGAGAGATAACCATAAACATAGAGATGCAACGGAAATAACACTTCATTTCATTAATGAAAACGCTGAAATATGCTTACAAACAGAAATAGAAATAAACCAGCTAGGGCGATGGTAGCTTATCTCTGAGAAAAGATGTGGCAGTTACATGCCTCTGAATTGTGTTACAATGAGGCTCGAAGGCCTATTTATTGTTGAGAAACAATGGAAAACCTTTAACATTCCAAAACCTAACCCTAGAAGATGAAACGCCAAATTGTGGGCCTCGTTTTGGGTAAGTTGGTACATCAACTTCTCGCGGTAGTAACTTTGGCACCCGATCTTTGTTTGACACGTACAATAGCTCATTAGAAAGATCTATCTGAGCACTACAACTTTGGGAAGAGCAATATTGGTCCAAACAAACGTCGTTTAGGGCCTCAAAACAACGTCAGAAGTTCAAGACCCGAAAAACTGCTAAAAATAGTAAATTGTGCTACAATTACGGAAATTGAAAAACTAAAAGAGACAGTTGTGGGGGTCCAAGTGGGATAGGTGGGCGGCCACCAACATCCACCTGGATTAATCCCACAGATTGATGACCTTCTGGACCAATTGAAGGGGGCAAAATATTTCAGCAAGATCGATTGGAAGTCAAGATATCACCAGGTACCAATCGAACCCTCCGATGTATGGAAGACTGCCTTCAAAGCCAAGCAGGGCCTTTTCGAATGGTTGGTTATGCCTTTCGAATTGACGAATGCTCCTGCAACTTTCATGAGGCTAATGGATAACATCTTGCGGCCATTCACCAACTCATTTGTAGTGGTATACTTGGATGACATCCTGATCTTTAGCCAAAGTTGGGAAGAGCAGCTCCATCACATCCGACAGGTTCTCCAAACAAAGCGGCAACACAAGTTATGTGCCAATTTGGAGTTTGGAATGACCCAGGTTCAGTGTCTGGGATACATTATTGATGAACAAGGGGTGCATGTAGATATAGCCAAGATCCAAGTCATTCGGGATTGGCCATTTCCAACCACTCTGACAGAACTCCGCAGCTTTCTAAGTCTTGCCAACTTCTACCGCAGGTTCGTGTTGGGATTTTCTCATATCACTTGGCCCTTGAGTCAAGTCACCAAGGGAGGAGCAAAGCAAAATTCTTTTGGTCTGAATCTCAATAGAAAGCATTCATTGAGTTGAAAGGTCACCTTTGCACGGCACTAGTGCTCGCATTAACAGATTTGCAACAACCATTTGATGTCGAGACAGATGCCTTTGACTATGCTATTGGGGCGGTCCTTACTCAACATAGGCATCCAATGGAATATCACAGTGAGACACTTTCAGACACAGTTCAGAAGTATCCCACTTATGACAAAGAGATGTATTCCATTGCGCATGCCTGCAGACAATGGAAGCATTACACTTTGGGGAAGGAAACGGTCATCCACACAGACCATCGACCCCTGCAGTTCATACAGACCCAAGGGAAATTGCAGAATTATCGCCATCAGAAGTGGTCCACATACTTGCAACAGTTCCATTTGAATATCAAGTATAAGAAGGGCAACGCCAATAATGTTGCAGATTGCCTCAGTCGACCATTGATCATGGCATTAACCACCGTGCTCAACTCTTGTGGGTGCAAGACTTCTAATTGGCCACTTCTACAAAAGTGACCCAGAATTCAGCCACACATACCAAACACTCTTGGAGGGTTAGCATGTTCCAGATTTTCACCTCTAGGATGCCTTGTTATGACACTTTGCTCACCTTTGTCACTTTGTGTTCCTTTAGGAGAGCGTGCCAAGATGATTTGGGAAGCACACTACAGTCAGGTTGCTGGGCATTTTGGGGTCTAGAAAACGGTGGCAGTACTGCAGAAGTATTTCTATTGGCCAAATCTTCGACATGATGTCGAAAAGTACATTAGATCCTGCACTGCCTGTGCCATTGCCAAACCGGCCATCAAGAAGCAAGGCCTCTATGCTCCGCTGCCTACCCCTAGTCGACCTTGGGAATCCATATCCATGGATTACATGTCAGGCCTTCCTTCTACTAAGCATGGAAATGACTGTGTTTTTGTGGTTATCGACAGGTTCTCAAAGATGGCCATTATGGCAGCGTGCAAGAAGAATATCACAACAGAAGCCACTGATGAACTCTTCTTTGAACGAGTGTGGGTACACTTTGGGATCCCACGGTCTATCATCTCAGATTGGGACAACAGGTTCCTCAATACATTTTGATCTAGTCTCTGGTCGATGTTGGACACCAAACTCACTAAGTGCACGAAGTAGGGACGAAACGGGGACCTTTTTTGGAAGCGGGGACGCGGAAGCATCATTTTCCAAAAATCTCGGAATCAAAGCGTCTCGGAAGCGTCCACTATATATATATATATATATATATATATTTATTTTTTATTTTTGTGCATTTATATTAAAAAAACATCCAAAATACTAAATTAGTTGTAGAAGACGTGAAAACATCCATGTTTTTACATAAATCAAGATAGATATGGCATCCATCGTACATCAATGATTAATTATTCCAGCATCAACCATCTACAATATAGATTCCTCTTCTCTTGTCTAGCCTTTGCGTCTACTTTAATTCTATAGGGATTTTAGTCAACATTGCCTAATTTTGATCAAACAGCTTAATCCAAGCCTTATAATATGGTAGAGAAAGCTTAACATGCCTAATCAATGATTTTGAATTGAGTGAAGGGTACATAATTGCTAAGGCCACGACAAAGGAGTTCAACAATCAATAACACCAACACTGGGGTACATATAGGGCTTGTTGCTCTTGATTAAATGCCAATCACATGCCCTCATACATGATATAATCCAATGAAATGCCACAATCCCATTGCTCCTGAAAATTGTTAAGTCTATTGAATTTTGAATGGGATATGAAATTCTATTTTCTCCATATGAAGTCTGATGAGGTTGGAACCACTCTCAAACATCCCGAGTCATTTCATGGTAATGTTAAAAATTTAAGTAAAAGGATGGAAATGAAGGATAAAGGAGAATGTCACTTTTACTTTTAAGAATTTAACATTACCATTAAGGAGCATCTAGGAAGCGTCTGGGGGTACCTTGGGAGTATTTGGAAAGTGTAGTTCCTCACAGAACAACTCGAAATTTCCAAAAACAAAAAAAAAGCCCCGGGGAACCATCCACCTTCTCTCGGATTCGCTCACCATCCACGGTGGATACATGCCTGAACCTCCATAGGTCCACACCCGATCCTTTCTGGATCCACGGATCAGGAAATACGAACCGCGGATCGGGTAGTAGGAGTCGCGGATTGGGCCCCCACGAATCCAAATTTGCAGGAATCGCCAAAAAAAGGAGGAATTGCAGATTCGATTTTTTGATCTGCGGTTTTGCCTAAGCATTGGTGGCGGAACCATACGTGATGCGGATTTGCCTTTGGATCCTTGGGGGGGTGGGGACGATTCTTGCAACACTAGGCCATGGGCCAGACAGAGGTTGTCAACAGGATGATCGTACACATTCTGCGCATGTACAACTCAAAGCATCGACGCACATGGGATGAGAGCCTCCCCTATGTTCAACACAGTTATAACCGGTCTCTCCACAGCTTGACTGGCCACAACCCTTTTCAGGTGGGCTTGGGATTCTAGCCACTATGTCCCATGGATGTGGCCATGGCATTTGCAGCTACTCAGGCAGATTCGACCCATGTCCAGTCTGAAACAGATAAGTCAAACAACTTCTTTGAGCACATCCAACATATCTGCTAGCAGGTCCACGACATTCTGGAGAAACCAAATGTCAAGTACAATCAGCGACATGATCAACATCGGGTGCCACACAAGTTTTAGGTGGGTGACAAAGTCTGGTTGCATTGGCAAAAGGAACACCTTACTGGAGCCTATCGGAAACTTAGACCACTCCGATATGGTCCTTACACCATTACCAACGCTGTGGGAGACAATGCATTTGAGCTCAACATTGCCCCATTCCTTGGCCTGCACCTAGTGTTCAATGTGGTCCGCCTTCGGCCATACTTTCCACCATTACTAGACACATCCAACATTGCAGAACAACTCACACCAACAGAGTTAAATCTAGATTGCATGGAACAAGTTGCAACTGATCGAAACATGGACGCGCAGATCAAGCACACTCGCTAGCAGAAGATCCCACTGTATTGAGTTGTCAAAGCAGGCCAACTCCTTCACTAGGGCAAGTGGCTCACTAGGGACCAAGTTCAGTAGAAGTTTCCTCATCTCATGGAGGAACTCAATGTAATGGGGACCATTGCTTCCTAAGGGGGGAGGAATGATCTAGGTGGATATTGGTGGCCACTCGCCAATTCCACTTGGACCCCCACCATTTTTTCTTTCAGTTTTCTTATTTGTAGCACAATTTACTATTTTTGCAGTTTTTCGGGTCCTGAACTTTTGGAGCTGTTTTGAGGCTCTAAACAATGTTTTTTGGGAAAACTGGGAGCAACATGCGTCCATGGACTGATGTTGCTCTTCCCAAAGTTGTAGTCCTAAAATAGATTTTTCTAACGAGGTATTGTGCATGTCAAACGAAGATCATATGCCAAAGTTACGACCTTGGGAAGTTGATGTACCAATTTACCCAAAACAGGGCCCATAGTTTGGCGCTTCATCTCCTAGAGTTAGGGTTTTGGATGTTTAGGGTTTTCCATTGTTTCTCAACAATAAATAGGCCTTTGAGCTTCATTGTAAGACAGTTCAGAGGCATTTAGCCGCCACATCTCTCCTCAGCGATAAGCAACCATCGCCCGAGCTAGTTTATTTCCATTTATGTTTGGAAGCATATTTCGGTATTTTACATTAATGAAATGAAGTATTATTTCTGCTGTATCTCTGTATTTATGGTTATCTCTATAATTTGTTGCGTTCCTGTTTAAATCCGGATCACTTGCCTCACTTTAAATCTATTTTTGAGCATCTATCACAAGTGAGGGATACTGGGACTCCTCCTGCCAGTGAAAATTCGAGAAGCGAAGGGGACATAGGTTGTGGTGACAGTGGGATTTTGTCCCAAGGTGTTGTTGTGTCTTCTAGCTTTAGCCTATTTACTAGGCCTGCTAGTTTGTGCAACAACATTTTTGGCGCCATTGCCGGGGAGGAAGCAGGTCTATCCTCTCTATGAATCATTGAGGAATTGATACATTGATAACATTACAAATATTCCTCAGTTAACTCCAAAATCATCCCATGGGAATCGAGGACCCTTCCATCCTAACTTATCTACGAAGAGGTGATGAGCCACCTCATACTCTTTTCTTGGATAGGGTTACTAAGAAAAGGGCCTTGAATACATGGGAGAAACATATGCTCTATCCACTAAACTTTGGTAATTTATTAGGAGCACCCCATCGTCCTCTCCCTTATCATCAAGAATTGTCAAAATTCTACGGGAAAGAGGACAAAGAATCTCAAGAGCACCTCACACAATTTGAGTTCCTCGTAAGTAACCCAAAATATATAAAAGATGAGTGCATGACCATGTTTGCCCATTTCGAGGTGATGCTCATACATGGTACAAATCATTGAATGTTGCGTTTATCTCATCTTGGAATGACTATGTCACTAAGTTCAAAAGGAGATGGATCAGAGAGAAAGATGTTGTTGAGTTATACAAAAGCTTCCTCTCTAGTAAAAGAGAAGAAGAACTTGTTAAAGAATTCAACCAAAGATTTAACACCCCTGTGTATTTGATCTCGGAGGAACTTAGAGCCCCAATTGAGGTCATCCTCGCTGCCTACTTTAATGCCTTTACTGGGAAGTTAGCATTTGATGTGAGAAACAAGAAACCCACTGATCTTTTTCAAGCTCAAGACATTACAGTTTATTTGGATCAAGCCATGAGGGAAACTTCTGTCGATATTATATACCTAGATGACCAGGATGATCCTTTAAGTGAAGATAACCAAACCACGGGCAAGAACATCATTGTGCCAAGGGCTACCAAGGTAAGGAAAAAGGAGCACAACGAGAAGCCTCTTGAACTTGTGGACGTCGACCCTACCATTGTGGTGAATTTGGATAAGAAAGATCTTTTCTATATCGCCCCAAGTATTGATGAATTCATCATAAGGAATTGCGTCTCTAACTAACATCATGCCTCTAAGAATAATTAAAGACCTAGGTGTTGGAAAATGTAACTAGGTTTGGTCTTCATTAATGTATTTGAGTCATCATGTAATGTACTTGTCAAAAGAATAAAGAAAAGAATATTTGTTATTGTATCAATGACTTATTAAGGCATGGGTTTCATTATATTAGTTGAAGTCCCCATTGTGGATGCCTAGGATTAATATTGAGTCTATAGAGTCATTGTAGATTTAAAGAGACCCTTCTTGGGCTTTTGAATCATGTAAAAAGGTTTAGTATTAAGACAAAAGTAATTTATGTAACCTCCACATCAAGTCGGCCTAAAGACACCAATTTGACCTCACTTGGAGCCTATAAATAGAAGGAATTCGAATTCATTTGGAGCATCTCATCTCAAACTAGTTTGATATCTCTAAGGAAGTTGGAGAAGTATGAAGTGGGTCAAAGGAAGAAAAGGAAGAGCGAGTTGGATGGAATCTAAGGAGAAGAAGAAAATCGAACTTTTGGTGCCTCTCTCTCTTTGTTTCGTGCCCTAGTTTGGGAGATCGAAGTCTTCCAAGTTTTGTTGTTGCCCGATGCCGAAAGTTGCTAAATAGTCAAAGTTGCTAGGAAGAAGTGTTTCTGGAAAGAGGTTCATGTTTTGGAAGGCTGACTTGGTATGGAGGGAAGGTCTGGTCTTTGTCTAGGTTGAAGAGTCTCAAAGAATACTATTGAAGGAAGAGAATTTTTTATTGGTTTTTCTCCTCGAGGGTTTTTTTTTCCTGGCATAGTGCCTACATTATGTCTATTGTTTTGTGATCTTCATATACACTTAATATTGTAATTGCTTGATGAAAGATAAGGTAATAAAGAAGTAAATGAAGCCAACATAACTCACAAGTAATTATCAAGAAATAGGAATCAAACCCTAATTTACTTGCATTGATTTCTCAACATGGCTTCAGAGCTAAGGTCAGGAAGAGTTGAAGATCAATTTGTTGGCATGGATTCTCCCTCTTTGATGAACTACATAAGAATGGGTATAACACTGCTAGAAGCTAGATCAAAAAGGTCATCCACTGCTTATTCAACAAGGTCAAAAGTCAAGGATATTTGGCTGCTCTTACAAGTTCTCTTAGTGATGACAATGCATGGATCATTATAGTGGAGAATCAAGACACATGATAGGTGAAAGTAAACAACTTCATTCACTACCAAAGGAGCCATCTTCTCATGCAGTGGAATTGGGTGACAACAAAATCTATGCTGTTAGAGGCCTGGGATCAACATCGTTGATGCTGGAAAATGGATCGAAGCTGCACCTCAACAATATTCTATATGTTCTAGGTTTGAAAAAGAATTTACTTTCTATTTCTTGTTTAGAAGATAAAGGGGAAAGAGTTGCTTTTGTTGATCGGAAAGTGTTGGTTTGAGGAAAAGATTCTAGCATTAATAAAGCTAGGGTTATTGCATTCGTGAAGGAAGTCTTTATAGAGTTATTACACCACCTCCTCAAGCTTTGGTTCACATGGAAATCAATCCCATTGAGCTATGTCATAGGAGATATGGTCATCTACATTATAAGGTCATTCCTTCTCTTAGTCAATTGGTTAAAGGCATCCCTAATATGAAGTTAGATCACGAAGGTGTGTGCAAGGGATGCTCGTTGGGAAGGCATACAAGAAAGCCATTTCCAAAAAGTGAAACTAGGTCTAAAAAGATACTAGACCTCATTCATTCGAATGTGTGTGGGCCCATGTCTAACAAATCACTTGAAGGTCATATCTACCATGTAACATTCATTGATGACCATTCTAGAAAGACATGGCTCTACCTTCTCAAAACAAAAGATGAAGTCTTTGACAAGTTCAAGGAGTTTATGTCCGAAGTGGAAACCCTAACCGAAAGAAAGATAAAAGCTCTAAGGTTCGACAATGGTGGAGAATACACATCTAAGGAATTGATTGCATATTTTAAGGATGCAGGAATTAAGAGGGACCTCATTGTTTTTTTATTATCCCGAACAAAATGGAGTGGCCGAAAGGAAGAATAGGTCAATTGACGAAGGCATTTGAACAATGCTCCTTGATCAAGACGTACAAAAATTCTTATCGGGAGAAGCAACAATGACAACCATGTACATTCAAAATAGAAGTCTTCATAGAAGTCTAAATAATACAACACTCGAAGAAGTATTCATAGGAAGGAAGCCGAGTGTGGATCACCTTTGAATCTTTTGAAGTCTAACATATATCCATGTTCCAAAAGACGAGCAAAAAAAGTTGGATTCTACAGGTATTGAGGGAATATTCGTTGGTTATAGTCTCTCTTCAAATGCATATAGAATCTACATTAAGGAAGGAAGACATATCGAGGTAAGCAGGGATGTTATACTCGATGAAAATCAAGCCTACAAGAAATCAAAGGGTATTCCTATTGATTCCAATGATGAAGAAGTTCCAATATTTGAAGAAGAAGAAGATCATCATGAAAACCCTACTACAAATCAAAATGAAGATGAAGGACCAAGTGAGCCTATTCAATCTGTGGTCATCCCAACCACTAAGATAAGGCCAAATTGGTTGAAGGCAACATTAGAAGATGCTGAAGAACATGACGCTGCAAAGGGAACCTTTAGGGAAAGTAAGAGACCGAAAAGATACTCTGGTTATGCTGCATATATAACGAAGTTGATTGAAGTCGAACCATCTACATTCAAGGAAGCCGCTTACCAAGAAGTTTGGAAGAAAGCGACGCAGGAAGAATATCAATCCATTATGAAGAATGGGGTTTGGGAAATTGTTCCTAGACCTAATGACAAATCAGTTGTCACCTCAAAATGGATCTATAAGATCAAACATGCTATCAATGGAAGTATAGACAAATATAAAGCTAGATTCGTTGCAAGGGGTTTCTCTCAAAAGGAAGGCATTGACTATGAAGAAACCTTTGCACCCATAGCAAGGTACACTACCATTAGATCTCTGGTTTCATTGGTTGCTACAATGGGTTGGAATATCCATCAAATGAACGTGAAGACCGCATTTCTAAATGGGACCATTGATGAGGAAGTGTATATTGAACAACCACAAGGCTTTGAAGTTAATAGCAAAGACTCTCTTGTTTGCAGAGTTAAGAAGGCCCTATATGGTTTGAACTTTGAAGCAAGCACGTAGGGCATGGTATGCAAGGATGGATGCATATCTACTTAGAATTGAGTTCGTAAAGAGTTCCGCCAATCCAAATCTCTACATCAAGGTCATGAATAATGAGCCTGTCATTATTCTATCGTACGTGGATGGTCTATTCATTACAGGTGAGGAGTGAAGAATTCAAGAATGCAAGAAGATGCTGACAACTGAATTTGAAATGAAGGATCTAGGACTGATGCACTATTACTTGGGTCTAGAAGTATGGCAGAAACTTGGGGAGATATATTTGGGGCAAGGAAAATACATTATCAAGTTGTTGCAGAAATTTGGATGATGGATTCCAAGTTGATGACTAATATGATCACCAATCTCAAGAAGTTGAGGGGTTTTGACTCTAGTCACGTGGATCCTACCTCCTATCGTCAATTGGTGGGCTCCCTAATGTACCTAGTAACTACTAGGCCAAATATATGTTTTGCAGTAAACATTCTTAGTCAGTTTCAATTGGAGCTTCATCATGATCACTGAAAAGTTGCCAAACACATATTGAGGTATCTTCGTTGCACTATACATCACTACCTAAAATATGATAGTAAGCAAGTTAAGCTGATCGATTATACAGATTCTGATTGGGGCAGCAGTGAGACCAATGGAAGGAGTAATACCGGAGGATGTTTTAGTTTAGGATGTGCTATGATTTCATGGATGAGTAGGAAGCAAGATCTCGTTGCTCTAAGTAGTGCTGAGGCAGAATATGTGGCTGCATGTGATGTAGGGAAGGAGGTTGTTTGGTTAAGGAAGCTTTTGACAGATTTGTTCGAGAAGTCTCTGGGTCCTACCGTGATTAATTGTGACAATCAAAGTTGTATCAATATGTCTGTAGATCCTACGTTTCATGCTAGAACGAAGCATAGCAACAGTAAGTTCCACTTTATTAGCAACCTAGTGCAGGATGGGATCGTGAAGTTGGAGTATGTCTTGACGGATGAACAGGTAGTAGACATACTAACAAAATCTCTTCCTAACAAGAAGTTTGAGTATTTGAAAAGCATGCTTGGTTTGGTAAATGTTGTTGATTGTATGGATGATAACAGATTGGAAGAGATTTGTTGAGGCTTTGCGAGTGAAGCATTGCCTAGGAGGACATCGGGCCGACACTTTGTGTTGGTATCTAGGTCCCAAAGTAGGGAGGTTGGCGTGGGTCGTAGAGCTTTGACCAAGGATATGCACCTAGGTCCTTGGTTGGTGGTTAGCATATAAGCTTGAGTCCATGTTATTCCCACTTGGATAGACTGCGATGGTTAGGAATCTAGTCCGTGGCATTGCGGTGCCTAAACTGTTGAGAGACCAATGGATAGATTGCCTTGATTAGGAATCTAGTGTATGGAATCCGATGCCTAAATTCTTCACTTTTCATATAGTTAAGGATCTTCCATTGTGTTTGTATATCATGAATACCTCCCTAGTAAAGAGGGAGCGTTGGAAAATGTAACTACGTTTGGTCTTAATTAATGTATTTGAGTCATCATGTAATGTATTGGTCAAAAGAATAAAGAAAATTATTATTGTATCATTGACTTATTAAAGCATGGGTTTCATGCTTGGGTCATCATTCTATTAGTCAAAGTCCCCATTGTGGACGCCTAGGATTAATATTGCGTGTATAGAGTCATTGCACATTTAAAGAGACCCTTCATGGACTTTTGAATCATGTAAAAAGGTTTAGTATTAAGTCAAATATAATTTATGTAACCTCCACATCAAGTCAGCCTACAAGAAATCAAGTCGACCTAAAGACACCAATTCGACCTCACTTGGAGCTTATAAATAGAAGGAAGTCGAATTCATTTGGAGCATCTCATCTCAAGCTAGTTCGATATCTCTAAGGAAGCTGGAGAAATACGAAGTGGGTCTAAGGAAGAAAAGGAAGTTCGAGTTGGGTGGAATCTAAGGAGAAGAAGAGAATCGAACTTTTGGTGCCTCTCTCTCTCTGTTTCGTGCCCTAATTTCAGATATCGAAGTCTTCTAAGTTTTGCTGTTGCCTGATGCCGGACGCTGCTGCATAGTTGAAGTTGTTGGGAAGAAATTTTGCTGGAAAGAGGTTGTAGTTTTGGAAGGCTAACTTGGTGTGGAGGGAAGGTCTGGTCTTTGTCTAGGTTGAAGAGTCTCAAAGAATTCTATTAAATGAAGAGAATTTTTGACTGGGTTTTCCCCTCGAGGGGGTTTTGCCGTCGCATAGTGCTACATCTTGTGTCTATTGTTTTGTGACCTTCACACACTTAATATGGTATTTGCTTGACGAAAGATAAGATAATAAAGAAGTAAATGAAGTCAACATAACTGACAAGTAATTATAGAGAAAGAGGAATCAAACCCTAATCTACTAGCATTGATTTCTCAACACTAGGGTTAGCTATATCAAAGAAATACTCAGGGAAGTGTTTGATTGACTCTAAGGAAATTGAAGTTTATGGTAAAATAAAAAGAAAGAACGTGTATTTGCAGGGTTACCCTCAAATGGAAATTATCATGGACGTAGTTGCGATACATATCCCTCCATCATTTGGAATGATCTTATCTGAACAATTCACTGATGACCTAAAGATCACTATGAATAAAGACAAGTCTGGTATCAAGGCGCCCCTAGAAGAAAATGCTTGTGCCATAATACCTAGACATGAATTCACTAGGCCAATGATTACTCACTCATGGGAATTCGACAAGGATTTGAGGGAGAAAGACTATGAGTTCTGTGAATGGAGGTTGTTTAAGAACTAACTCGTTATGGACCCTATGCCTTTCGGGATGTAGATTATGTATTTCGATGGGGCTTATTCAAATGTTGACACTGGGGCTGGTGTGTTCCTCATTTCCCCATGGGGAGACTATATGCTCTTTTCCTTGAGACTTGCGTTCAAATGCACTAATAATATAGTTGAATATGAAGCTCTCTTATTAGGACTTGATGCAACCAAATCTAAACAAATCCAAAGATTGATCATCATAAGTGATTATGATCTAATTGTTTCTCAAGTTAAAGGATCCTTCAACATCAGGGATGAAAAACTAAAGGCGTACAGAGAGAGGGTTACAAATATTCTTAAAGGCTTCCAAGAATTCTCTCTCCAAGTAGTCCATAGAACCCTTAATCTCATTGTTGATGCCATTGTCGTGGTTGCATCAAATTCCCAATACCTTGACGAGAGTATTTCTAAATTGGGACGGTGCATAATGGACACAATATATTGACTAGTCATTCCTAATTACAATGAGCATTGACTTGTTTTTTAGAACGACAACGAGATAAATGCCCTTCTACAAAATCATGATGAATCACATGTTCGAGTGCAAGATTGGATTAGTGAGCAACACTTTGATAGGGATGACCATAGTACAACGAAACTTGATGATCACAATCCACCTGATACTATGGACCTCAACTTAGGAGCAACATCTTCCCCCCAAATGGTCAAGATTGGAAAGGGGTTCGTTAAGGAGGAAAGGGATGAACTCGAACGATTGTTAAGAGAATTCAATGATGTGTTGACTTGGTCCTATGATGATATGAAGGCACATAGCCCAGAGATCATACACATACTATCCCTCACAAAGAAGGGGCCAATCCTGTTAGGCAAAAATTGAGATGAATGAACCCTAAGCTTTCCCCCTTGGTTAAAGAGGAGCTTCAAAAGATGGTCGATGCGGGTATTATTGCCCCTATTCGTCACTCTTCATGGATCTCTAATCCCGTAATTAGCCTTAAGAAGACTGGTAACATTAGGATGTGATTGACTTTTGGGATATTAACCAGGTATTTTTGAAAGACAATTACTTGTTACCAAACATGGAAAATTTACTTCAAAAAAATAACTGGTTCCCAAATGATGTCATTTTTGGATGGTTTCTCCAGATATTATCAAGTTGTTGTAAAAGAAGAGGACAGATTGAAAACTACATTCACCACTTCCAGGGGGACTTATATGTATCTTAGGATGACCTTTGGTTTATTAAACATAGGTTCCACTTTCCAAAGAGCCATGGACTTTGATTTTAGACACCTTATAGGGAAGATCATGGAGATATACCAAGATGACTTAACTGTGGCATCTAAAGAAAGGAGGGACCATTGGAAGCATCCGAGAAAGGTATTTGAAAAATGTAGGCAATATATCATATATCTCAATCCTAAGAAATCCATTTTCAGGGTTGATCGTGTTGAAGAATGTAACTAGGTTCGGTCTTCATAATTGTACTTGAGTCATGATGTAATGTATTTATCAAAAGAAAGAAAAAGAATTTTTATTATTAAATAAATTGACTTATTCAAGCATGGGTTCATGCTTGGGTCAATTATTTTTAGGTCAAAGCCTCCATTGCAAACTTCTAGGGTTTATGTCAAGTGTCCTTGTCCATGTCATAATGTAAAGAACCCTTCTTGGGATTTATTTGTCAAAGAATAATTTATTTTGTTGTATTTTAGGTCTTCTAGGCCTCCTCCACCAAGTTAGCCTCAAGGAAGGACAAGTCGGCCTCAAACAGGGTAATTTGACCTCACAAGAAGCCCATATATTGGAGCAAGTCAACCTCATTTGCAGTGGATGTCAAGCAAGTTTGATTTGCAGTAAAATTGCAGCGAAAACGTGTGAAATTTTAAGGAGGAGGAGGACAAGTTTGAGGGCAAAGAAGGTCCCTTTCAGGGTCAATAATTCAATTTCCCTCTCTATTATCTCACATGTTCGAAGTTTTGTTGGAAGGCCGAAAATTTGCAGTAGCTGGGAGGCCGAAATTTTGTAGTAGTTGTAGTAGCTGGGGTCGATATTTCTAGATCATTGCTGAGTTGAAGTTATTGGACAAGGAGAGACTATTGAAGGTTACTATATCATCTTGGAAGGCTGACTTGGTGGAGGAAACTCTGTTGGTCTAGTGTCATGGTCCATCCCAAATGGAATTACTGAAGGAAGAGTTCTTGATTGGGTTTTCCCCTCTATAGGGGTTTTAGCCTTTGGCTGTCCACCTATATCTGGTGTCTCTAATCTTCATGTTTTTCTTTTGATAATTGATTGATGAAACAATATAAAAGAAGAACATAAGAAAGTTAATAAGAACATAAGAATATCACAAGTAATTTATCAACATAAGAAAATGTTTCTGCCTTTATGATATTCTAACATATCGAGGTAAATTGTTGGGGCACGCTGTATTTAAAGAAGGGATTAGTATTAACCAAGAGAGAATTGAAGTAATTGAGAAAATTCCTACCCCTAAGGGCAAAGGAAGTTTAAGGTCATTCTTTGGTAAGATCAATTTCGTAAGAAGATTCATACCAAATTTTGCGGAGATTGTCAAACCAATGAATGACTTGTTGAAAAAGGATGCCTCTTACATATGGGATACTGTGAAGAATAGATCTTTTGAGGAAATGAAGGAAAGGATTGCTTCTGGCCCCGTCTTAGTCAGTCTTGATTATGCTAAGGACTTCATCATCTATTCATTTGCTTCCAAAGATACTATCATTGGTGTACTTATGCAAAAAGACAATGAAGAAAATGATCGACTAATAACCTTCATGAGTGAACCGCTTTGATATGTTGAGACAAGGTATACTATCACTGAAAAGCAAGCTTATGCCCTTGTTAATTCTCTGAAGTACTTTAGAGCATATGTGGCGTACAACAAAATATATGCCTACGTTCCTTACCCCGCCATAAAAGATGTGCTGTGACAAATTCACTGCCTTGGATCAAGAGGGAAATGGGTGGCAAAAATACAAGAATATGACTTGGACATTCGCCCTAAGAAAATCATCAAAGGGAAAGGTTTGGCGGAAATGTTGATTGATGGTAATTATGAGGCTATCCAAGAGGGAGAAAAGGAGCAAGTGTGCGCCATTGCTATTAAACTTGAGAATGATGAGTGGTATTTTGATGTCATTTACTACCTGTGTAACTTATCTTCCCCTCCTCACATGGTTGATCACAAGAGAAGAGCTCTTAGATTAAAAGGCAGCCTGGTATTGCTTGACCTAAGAAGGCCTTGGTTGGATGAGCCATGATGGAGTGGTTCTCTGATGTGTAAGTAAAGAGGAATTCGAAAATCTAATAAAGCAATTTCATGTTGGATTTTGTGGAGGAGATTATGTTGCCAGAACTATTGCACACAAAATACTAAGAATAGGATATTATTGGCCATCCCTCTTTGTTGATACTTCGACTTTTGTCAAATGATGCCAACCATGCTAGTGATTCGCTAGAAAGTAGCAACTTAGCGCTATGCCCTTAAAGGACGTTGTTGTGGATGCATCCTTTCAACAATGGGGTCTTGATTTCATAAGCGAATTCAAGGATAATTCAAGCAATGGGCATAAATGGATCTTGACTGCCACCGATTACTTCACCAAGTAGGTGGAGGCGATGCCCACCGAGAAAGCGATTGATCAAGTAGTCATGGATTTGCTTGAGGAAAGAATTATTACTAGGTTTGGTGTCCCCGCCAAGATTGTGACTAATAACGCTAAAGCATCCAATTCTATGGCCCTGTGTTCCTGTGCAATAAATATGGAATAATCTTGTTGCATTCATCTAACTATTATACTCAAGGAAATGGCCAGGCTGAGTCAAATAATAAGAATCTCATAAAAAAATCAAACTAACGGTGGGTGAAAACAAGCGAAATTGGGATAGCAAGATCAAGTATGCGCTGTGGCCTGGCCATACCACCGTAAAGACCACAACTAGATACAACCTGTTTCAATTGTTTTACGGTGTTGAAGCCAAGTTGCCTATCCAACTCCAGTTGCCTACCCTTGAGTGCTTAAAAGCCTTTCCTGATCAACAAGATGCCATTCAAGCCCGAATTAACCAACTCATCGAGGTTGATGAAGTTAGAAGGAGAGCCCTCGACCAGTTGGCCGCAACCATGAGAAGATGAAGATTGCTTTTGATAAACATGTCAAGAATAAAGCCTTTGAGCCTGGAAGCTTGGTTCTCTTATGGGATAAAAGGAGAGAAAAGCCTGGTATGCATAAGAAGTTGGACAATCTATGGGTAGGCCCCTATAGGATATATCATATAGCTGGTATAAACTCCTACCATTTAAAAAGTCTTAGTGGAGAGTCCATTCCCCTTCCTGTAAATGGACAACTCCTCAAGGAGTACTTCCCTGAGGGCACTTGACATTGTGTCATATGCACATTAGAGTAGGATGTATTGCATATTGATTTTTGCATTAGAATTTAATATCATATTATGTTATCATTCTAGATTAGGTGCTTTTTTGCATTCTAGAGCAGATTTTATTTCTTGTTGATTTTACGGACTAACAAAAGCATGGGTGATCAAAGGACACCATCAAAACATGTTGCTTCGTTTCCTTTGTCTATGATGTGCAAGTAACAGGTCTACGGTCCCAACAGATTGCTGGTGTTCTCATGACCTTCCCGTTCGAGTCCATGATTCATGCAAAGAGCTCATTTCCCAATTGGAGCTAGATGTTACCCAACACTACGGGGTGACCCCTGTAGGAAATTTTTTCTCCTAGATTTGTCTTCAAACAACAAACAACAACCCCTTGCAACCATGTGATAGCTCGATGTGCTACTATTCTCCGCCACCTAAGCTAGCCATTGTGTGCCCTCGATCATATGTTATGATCGTATGTTTGAAGGTGGGCCATCTAACCTCGAAGATATGATTTTTCATTATGTAATTGGGTGTTTATGCTTGCTTTTCTTGGGCACATTTGGGCATGGATTAGTGGGGGAATGCGGCGGAAAGAACAGGGTTTGACTGTAATCTTGTTCCCTTGCCTCAATTTGATGGTTAATATTGTATTCTAGTCTTGTGCGATCTCCTTTATTGGCTATTAGCTTTAGGAATGGCACTACATGGGAAACCCTGATTTTGGTTTCATGGTTCCACCTTCCGGTACCTTATATCTCACTTCCCTCCGCTCATTATTAGCCCTTTTCATATTTTCCCCATTTGGGTCGACATTTGTCCATTGGGCTCTGTTGTGGCCACAACTACCACCCTATTAAAACATGCTTTGATAGCAAATTTTGAATGGGTCCCCTATGAGTCTAAACTATCATCTCTTTGAATGATCCTTATCCTAGTGATTTTAACTCTATGAAGAGCCAAATCTTCCATTCACAAATGGGTTAAGCCCTTTAACAAATCTCTCGCTTAAGCCCTCCATTCCTATGTTTATCGAGATTTGTTTAACCCCTCAAAACCCTCATTGCATCATTATTCCCATTACAATGCCTTATAACAGAAATCTTTCACAAAGCATGCATAAATCCTTTTCGGGGCCTATCGCAATCAATTCAATGCATTAATGGTTTCCGCACCCGACAGGATTTATTAACCCCAATACATATATTTTCGGGTTCGAAAGCCTCGTCGCATATCGCATTTAGCCTAAGTCCAAGGTTTATGCATATATATGGCGCGACATTATTAACCACATTATATACATTGTTGGGTCATGGGCCGCATCGCATATTGCATATCGCATATCAGCGGAGAATGGGCCTTATACACAGTGTGCGTGGCGATGTGGCAGATTTGCTGATTTCTATGAACTCGAGCATATAGCATTTCAAGTCCGGCGTTATGGCTAGACATGGTTTTCCCGGTATATTCCTTTGTTTCTCAAAAATATTGAAATCTTGGTTTTCAAAGGCAAGCCTATATTGCGGACCCGCCAGCAGTATTAACGTATATACATACGTTTTCGGGTTCGGGGCCATATCGCATATCAGCGGAGCCCTAGGCCCATGCATATTGCGATATGCTATATCCCGGACCCAACGATGTTTATAAGTGTCGATATATAACTTTTGAGGTCCGGCTTGAGTGATCAGGATGGGATTTTCCTTGTATTCCTGTGTTTTCCAATTTTTCTGCAATAACAAAGGGATTGGGTTTTCAGTGTAGAAGGCAGCGCTTGTGTTTTATGTGAATATTTCTGTTATATTATTCACAATCATGAAGCTAATGATAGCTATCTCCGAAGGTGAGAAGTAAAAGACGTAGGAGTGGATTCGAAGAGCCATATGTGCAGAAGCGTTGGGTTTGAAGGTCTGTCCTCAAGCGTTCCGAGTCGGAGCCCCATGCATTGGTTGTACAGTCCGAGAGTAAAGCTGGCCTGGTTTTCATCATGAGGAGGTGACACATAGCCAACCCCTTCGCCAACATCTGTTCACTTCTTCATGAAACTAATTGCTCCAACATATATGCTTCCTGTGCGGTTGCGGTTACGCTGATGATTTTATCTCTGTATACTCGCTCTGCATATCGAAAGCAGTAGGGAAGATGAAGAGGCGAGGTAGACCTAGAGTCAAGAGCTTTTGCATAAATATTGCCTCTGAAGAGGAAAAGGGGCTTTTTTGGCTTGAGGAAGAACAATTATGATTGATTGTGAACAAAGGGGACTGTTTGGTTCAAGGAGGAGCCTTAGTTTCAGATGCATTGTTTTGTTTTGGATCAGAGTGATGTTACTGGCATGAATGTGAATGTGATTTGTATTTATGCATATTGATGACTTATAGTTCACTATTAGTCTTGTTAAATTGAATATGATTCAATGTCATGGTTAACTTGTGAATGCTCTCTGATTTGAAACTAAGTTAAACATCAGTTGCAAGTTTAATTTCATAAAAGAATGTGGATTCTTATACGAGTGATTGGGTTGCAATTTAGCTTTAATACAGTCTTGTTCAGCTGGGAATTCAGTGATTGATTCATTTGGACTTGAATCTATATATGCTGTTTAATCTTATTTATCATGCTCCTGTCGAACATATATATGATGTTTAAACCTTTGTATTATGCTTTTGCAGGATAGATTAGGAAAGCTAGGACTAGATTAGAGTAGTTAGAATTAGTATAGATAGGATTTAATATATAGAGGTTAGCTGTTTTATTTTGTTAATTTAATTGAAGTCTTCCTCCCAGAAGCAATCTTTCGACATGTTCAAACAGTTTACGAGGTCCCTTAAAACCCGTCGGAGCTAGCCATTCCAAACGAAAGCAGGTCTAATTGGGGCTTGCGATCGGGTTAGTTCCCTTTGTTGTCATTGTGCATA
Source organism: Pinus taeda (assembly GCA_000404065.3). Taxonomy (NCBI): domain Eukaryota; kingdom Viridiplantae; phylum Streptophyta; class Pinopsida; order Pinales; family Pinaceae; genus Pinus; species Pinus taeda. The sequence continues at coordinate 6,078 of APFE031466311.1, read as the reverse complement.
TTTGCCATGTCAACAGGTCCACAAGGTGATAACCTTCCCTTCCCCTTGCCCACACCTTGGGTCAGGCCTGGAACGATGCCTGAGAGGTTGATGCAACTAAAGAGAAAGATAAAAGCATAATATGGGCACATAAAACAGGATATCTATGACAAAATGCAAAAGATGACTGAGACAAGAGACTTTAGCGCGTGAGCAAGAGCCAAAAAATGTGCTCTACCGCTTATCATTATGGCCATCACCTTGGTTCCTAAGGCCTTTCTAAGTGCCCCCTACATAATTAAGGAACCCATGATTGTCCCGACCCCTGGTGGGCGATGAATTGCCCCACTTCAAGGAAGTAATCACTGCTACATCTTACACGTCATGCTCTCATCCCTTTGAGCTCCGAGCAATAAAATCAAGAAAAATCAATAAAAGACAAAAGACATGTCAAGGGTGGAGAAACAAAGGTTGGGGTAACTCATGTACCACGATTTCTCCCTCTCACATTCATACACTCGAGGTGTGGGCCTCCTTCGTCATAGCTACCCTTGTACCATGACATGTGGCGTAGAGCCCTCCCTCTTGCCTCTACTCCATTTTATCATCATTTCACATGACACCTGCAATGTAATGGATGTACCATGGATTTGTCACTTACTTAGAGGTTGAAACCACCTAATAGGGTCATTCATTAGACTCTCTTGCCGAGTAGGTTAACATTAGTACATCTTCAAAGCCCGTTTGGAAAGGTGTGCCAATATGAAGTGCGCACTTCTGCCCTTGATTAACAAGCTTATTTACTCAATTGCACTAATGATTAATTGTATTGGAAGGTAAGGAGACACATTGGATCTTATACAGGATTGCAGATGGGTCTTCATCTTGGACTTTGTCTCCCTATATGGGGTCCAAGCCTTTCAGAGGGTCATAATGGCACTTGTAGGTGAGCATTGAGAGCTATGGGCCCCCAGCCATGCAAAGCATTGATTGCCACACTATGGGCTTCTTTGGCACCACCACATTGCTTGTTCGTGCCCCAATTATACAAAGATGATGATGCATTTGGATCACGTTGCACAACCAGCTACACATTGCACTTGACACTTGGTAGCTGATCCAAGGCCCAGATGAGGTTTTGACTCTTCCAGGGAGACATGGGGGGGGCATGCGTCATCTTCTACTCCTCATTGATGAAGCATCGACTTGATGTTGAGCCATTTGGAGACCCATGGGACCCATTAGGAGCCCATAGAGCCCAAGTTCGGGCTTAAAGATGTTTTGCAACATTTGGAGGGCATCTCCCTCTTATTCATTATTTTTGAGGTCCTCACTGTCATCTTTAACACAAAAGGCCTCAATGTTGCCCCTCTAGGCCTCCACGTTAGCCTAGCATGGGCCTAAGGAGGCTAATTTGACTTGTTTATTGAGCTATCATATTTGGCTTGTAACCATGGGTGGATTACTTGGCATTTTAAGCATAGAATGGGCTTTGAATTTTATTTTGAACTCATATGACATGTATAAATAAGAGAGAGCCTCATTCTCTCAAATCATCATCAGTTGGATCTTCGATCTCTCTTGAAAAGAACTCGAACATACAATAGAGGACAAATTTGGATGTTTTTGATGAACTTTGATGTTTAGATTATTTCACTATCATTCTTGGAGCTTCTATTTGGCAATTTGGTGGATGGATATACTCTTCTTTGTCTTGTAAGTGCTATTTGATTTTATGAATGTCTAATGCATGGAATATTTTCTTATGGTGATTATTGCCCTAATTAATGCGAATTACTTGAAGAATTGAAAACTATTGGAATTTTTCATGTGTTACTCATTGGATAAAGACTTAATAAATGTTCCGAGAGGATAATTGCATTTGCATCCTTGAAACTCCGCAAAAGTGTCATCGAAGTATAAAAATCTAGAAGTCGTTTTGTCCCTGTTTTGACCTAGGGTAGTGAAATTCCTTCTAGGTCTCCTTGAAGAGCAAAGTTGCCATTTCTTGGTTTATCTTGACTCCATTTCTCCCAATAGGTTGGCACTGGGTCTAGGATCCTTTTTGATCACACTATACTTTAAAAATCATTCTTTCCTCACCTCTTTCTTTGTCTTTTCCTCGCCCCTTTAAGGCTAAGGAAGGCTCTCTACGGCTTGGTGCAAAATTCTCTAAGGGAAGGAATTTATAATTCCGATTGGATAAACCTCTTCTACAACGTCTCCCCTAGGCAACTGCAAGTTTTGAGCAAATTTCAACAGTGGAATCTCAAGAAAACTAATGCCCTTCGCTAGCACACCAAGTGGGAACCCTTAAAGTTGCCCTTCAAGTTAGGGATTTCTTGAAGGTTTGTACTTTAGCAATATAGCATACAAAACCTTTTCTCCATACTATCATGACCTTGGATGAACTCTTGTCTAGTCATATTTTTGAACCCTAGGTCTCATATAGTATTTCTTTCAAGGGGTTTTTCATGGAAAGTCTTACTAGCTTCTCCTAAAGTTCATACTTTGATTGACCCTTTCCATTGAATGAGCCAACTTGCCTCACTTTAAATCTATCTTTGAGCATCTATCACAAGTGAGGGATACCACTGTCACTCTTCCTGTCGGTGAAAATCCGAGAAGAGAAGGGCACATAGGTTGTGGTGACAGTGGACCTTTGTCCCAAGGTGTTGTTGTGCCCTCTAGCTTTAGCCTATTTACTGGGCCTTCTAGTTTGTGCAACAACAAGGCAAACTGAGAAAATACAAAATTGATCACCAACCTCACTGAACTATTTCAGACCCAATGCACGTTCATTGAGAAGCCTTTCTCAATCTTGTGCTGTTGTTGTGTCTTAGCCTCAACACTTAGGCCCAATTTGTAACTTTCCTAAGCTAAGATTGACGACCAAATTTAGCTTGTCAAGTTAACTAAAGATAAGTGACTTTAGTTAACTATCCTATCTTTAGCTTTCGCTACTTTAACTCAAGTACAAGTCATAAATTTAGCTTTTTTTCATGCACATCTCATGCGTGCCACATGAAACACATTCACATGCGTGCAACTCACTTACACACTTTGCATGTCGCATGAAAGCACCTAAAGGGGCAAATCAAGGTCCTTCTATTCAAGACACAAGACTAGAAGTACCTTTCGAACTACAAAACTCAACACTCCCTCTTAGCGAGAGGGGTACTTTTGGAAGAATCTCCTCCACTTGGATCTGTCTCCAACACCACCACGTTATTCGTTGTTGTAGCCGCTCCCTGTAAACTAGAAGTCTTCCCTGCTACCTGATTCAAAATTTGTTTTGACTACGTGTACTTTCCAACCATGCTCCTAGGATCCTGCTCTTGAGCGCCTAACAATGTCATGTCATACCAGTTAAGGCTCCTGGTAGTACTTGAAGAACCACTCTTCCTTGTCACCTGCCCCCTCTCAACAACTAACACTGATCCTGTATCCAAGATCCCCTTAGATATACCCATAGGTTTTCCCAGTAACCTGCATGCCTTCCCCTATCTGATGCCAAGCACTACAACTACATCCGAGGTTGCTCCCTTTGAATATAGAAGCACATGTCCATCCAGAAACAAAACTCTATATCCAACATCCTCAAAGGTTGATACTGAGAGCACATGTATCATCAACCCTAGAACAAACAACATCCATGTCACCTCCATAAATCCTCCTAACTCTAGCTGGAATTTGACACATCTAACCGCCTTCATTGCATGCATGGTACTGGTCCCATTGAACACACTGCAGTCTGAGCCTGTCTCTGAAATATTGTTGAACACTGGCCTTATCCCCGTTATGTGACTGGATGCTTTATTGTCCACTAGCCATAACCCATTGTCCATACACAACAGTATTATTGTCAGAAACACATGCAACTAGAGAAAATTCCTTTTCAAATTTCGTTGTAAAGTCATTTATCTTAGTTGATGCCAATGCAACCACCTGATCCTCCTTATTCTTATTCTTGTATGGACATTGGCTCGCATAGTGACCAATCTTTTGACATACAAAGCACTTCACTTTGTTCATGTCCTTCACGGAAGCAGATCCCCCAGTTCCCTTTACTTTACCTTTGCCCTTTACAACAAGAGAAAAATTTTCCTCATCATCCCATCATGTTGGTTTGTAGTTTTGGAACGCCTCATTCGTTCTTCTTGTACAAAGCCATCCCACAAGCTATCCCAACTGGGCCTATTTTCCCATGCGACGATCCCATCAATAAATTCATCCCATTTCGGAGGAAAGCCATTCAATGCTGATTTGACCAATTATTCACTATTAATAGTTTCCCCCACCGCCTGCCAAGTCATATCTAATTTGAGTGATCCTGGTTAGGTATGATGCAACTATGTCTGTTTCAGAGATCTTGGCATTTGTCAATTTCTCTTTCAACACCATCTTCTTGTTTTGGTTGTATTCTGGTACAACTTGGTTAAGGATGCCCACATCTCATAGGCATACTTCTTCCCTATCGTATGAGATATAGCATTGTTTCTAATGGGGTACAAGATTATTCTCTTGGCTTTCATATTCATCTTATTAAACTCAACCAACTGAGTAGGATCTGTAGGAATTGGGACAACCTTCTCGACGATGAGCCACAACTTGTGCTCCTCAAATAGCAGAACAATCTGCTGCTTCCATGCGCTAAAATTCTCTGCCCCGTCCAACCTGTCGTCGTAACGTAGTCTAGTATCCATCCTTGTCAAACTGGCCTACACTTAACTTTTCACACTTTGCACGCTACCTAGGCTCGTTGCCCAAGCCTCTTGCTCCTTGCCCAAGCAAGTTGCCCACTGCTGCTCGCTTCCCAGACACTTAAGAAGTATAGCAATGATTTTTTTGTTTTCTGTTTTTTTGTTTTTTGTTTTCTCTAATTTAATTTTCTTGATCCTGCTAGCCTCCTCTCTACAATGACTTGGCATAGATTCTCTTCGTGGCTTGTTTTTATTTTTTAATTAATTCGCATAGCAAGCTCCCGATCTGCCAGCTGTGGTTTACTATTGTGGTTATGTCAAGTCTCAACACACCTACAACTAGTCTTCGCTCAGACCAGTTTGCTACGACCACTTTGTGTGTAGTGCTATTAGCCGAGTTGCCCTGGCAGTTGCCGACTACTATGGCAACTTCTTAGTCACTTTCTTCCACGTCGATTAGTCTTCGCCTACCCAGTCTGCACACTTTGTAGTAGACAAGACTGTGTGTCTCCTTGTTTATTGTACATGGTCCAAGTCATTATATTAGCTATCTGATCTTGTTGGCACATCTGCTAAGGAGGGTTATTTAAGAACAATAGCAAGGATAGAATCAAAGGCCAAAAGTTTTCTCTTGGAATTATGGTTTTCAGATTCACTTGACCAAAGACCCTTGTCAAGTATGCATAATGTGCCTTGCTTTGTACTATTGAGGTTATGATTTCATTAGATGAGATATATTGCAACTTGCTAGTGTTAGGGTGCCATTTCTTGTTGTTACATATTGAGCTAGAGTAGAAAGGTTTCTTCACCTATAAAGCAACAAGTGGTCAACTAACACATCACAAAGTTTGTTGCAAAGGGTGTCAATAAAATTTGGAAGTCCTAGGGTTTGTAAACCCTAGAAGCTATGTTATTGGATCCATCAGGCCTAGTGGTTGGATTAGTGGATCCTCGAATGAAAGATCAATTTGGATCTAGATCCGAGGAGATCCGCCCCTAGCATTGGTCGATGGTTAAAGTTGTTAAGTGTTAGTGCAAAATTCTATTCTCGACATGAACGCAAACTTAAAAACGAAAAAGTTTGTGGAGAAGTTAATGGATAACCCAATAATATGTGTGAAGTAATGGATTATTCAATCGACGTCAGCGAAATTGGAAAATTCAATGTCAACGAAAATGAAAAAAATCAAAGGAGCGAATAATAAACTAATATCGGGTTAAGAAATAGATTATTCAATCAGTGCCAGTGAAACTGGAAAGTACAATGTTAATGAAAATGAAAAAAAAATGAGAGGAGCGAATAATAAACTAGTTGGCTGCTAACTACTTTTTCCTTGTTATAAGCTTTAATGCATATATAGTAAGCCACCAAACATTTATTTAGATATTTTAATTA